>JBBYHQ010062021.1:0-31061 GCA_038382645.1 Spergularia azorica | reverse complement strand
GTGTTGCAAAATGAAAATGTGTCACGAATATTATGATCATGATTAACAAATTGGAAGAGAATCATATACTTTGTATATAGATTGGAAATCATATTTATAGACCGTTTAAACCATTTAATATTTTCTAAACTTAATAGATTTAAAAAATTTCTTTTTTCTAATTAAGTTAAAAGTATTTAAATATTCAACTAATTAGAATTTTTAATTTTTTTAATGAATTTTCCTCAATATTATTTTAATATTTCATATTTATTTCCATATCCTAATAATCAATAATATTTTTTTTATTCCATCCAATAGGATTGTGCCAAGTGTCCATCAATGAAGGGGTGACTCGCCTTTTATAATATATATATTAGATTAGATAGATATATAAGAAGCCGAGTACAGCCCTTCATTGATGGACACTCGGCCCAATCTTATCGGATGGAATTAAAAAAAAATATTATTGATTATTAGGATATGGAAATACATACTCCGTATGAAATATTAAAATAATAATAAGGAAAAGTAGTCGACAATCGTTCGGACTTGGTAAAGGTTGTCGCGGCACCTGTAGTAGGACAGAGGACTTATCGCGATGCCCGCGAAAAAATTAAAAATTCTAATTAGTCGAATATTTAAATAAAAATTCTATAAGCATTTTTGCAAGGTACGGGGTATATAAAGGGTAAGTTTTCCGTTGTTACTTTTTGGACACAGTAACGCCTTTAATACATGTAGCTATGAAAATGAATTTTATTAAGATCAAGTGGTCTTCAGAAAGAAAGGGAATTATTATCAAAAGAGGACCTTATGTAGTTATGTTAAGACGATGGTTTCAAATGTGAGTTCCTTTTTGCAATGGAAAAGATAGAAAAAGATGATTGAATATCTATATTGGTATAACAATTATTGTTTATTAAGTTCATGTTAAACTTAATCCGACGTATCATATCGATTCACAACAAACTATCGTATTTAACAACTTTGAATGGATCAATTGTGAGTTAATTATCTTACGTCGTCTATTTGCTTTTATGTATATAGGAGTACTGACCAATCGACCATCACTTTTAATAATCCTTTAAATTAGATTATAGTAGTTGAAATGCACCATCTAAAATGCATCGATTGCTTTTTCATTCTACTCCAAACATTACTTTCGAAGTATATAAATAACTCAAAACTATAACTTGAAATGTATATTTTTTTTATTTTATGATCGTTTACATTTTCCGTGCCACTATGAACGGTATCTTAAATAGTAAACGTTTATTTAAATATGTAAGAGAAATTTAGATAAAAATTGAATGAGGGTGTCGATGACCACTTCACCACCAATCATGTTTCTTCTCTAACGCTGTATCGGAAGGCTTTTGTTTCAATTTACCATCTCTTGTTTTGCCATAGTCTATTCTATAAACACAATGCTTATAGAATCCATCTTCTTTAATAACCCACTCAACTTGCCCAAAATACCACCTCAAATCAGGAATGGGCCAAGGGTTTTTCTTCCACACCGTACACAGATCCTTGTCAGGCTTGTACGTCCACACATCGAACAACTTGTCCTTGTTCTCCAAGTAAAAGTGACAAAAGTATAGCGTTGTCCGCCAGATAAGTGGTGTATTGAACGTGTGTCTGAACGACGCCCCGGGAGAGATTACTCGAGTCTTCATGTCCTCATCCCCCGACTGGCACCGAAATGTTATTTGGCGCCCGGCTTCGTTCTTTAGGAAGAAGGTATCGGCGTCACCTTTAGGCATCATCGATGCCAAAGCGAAAATGACTAGAGCTATTATTATTAGGGTATGGTTCGACATGGATGGAAGATGAACACCCATAGTGTACGTACGTTAATTATCGTATGTAACAAAGTTTCTTGAGGCTTTTAGGCATGTATTGTTATGCTATTTATACAAGTACATGCATGATGTGATAATAATAAGGACAAGCTTACTAATTTATCTGATCTGGGAGTTTCATTATTAAGTGCTAATTAGTTGCATACAAGTATGCATGTTTTAACTTACGAAACTTCAATTGAGACGTTCCGTACAATTATTTGTAGTCTAATATAATAAATTAATGGCAATGTTTAATAAATAAACTTCCACGCACATACTGCAGTATGCATCACAAACTTGAACCGTGAGATTGGACCATACATGGCGTATATCATGTATGTTGTCCTATGGACTATTTCATTCTACTAATGTGAGGCTTGAGTTAGTTTCTATTTATTACTCCGTATTATTTATTATTTAATATCATAAACTTGCATTTTGAGAAAATTTATCAGTGTCCGGGTGCCATCTCTATCCTCCTTAGCTTCATGCTAATCATAGTCAATAGTGCTTGGTAAAATTTGAGATCTCAAATGTATCATAAATTAATTTGTCTTAGAGACGTGATTGGATACCCTAATTTGATGTAATGGTTTAATTTCCTTCGATCATGCAATAGTTCAAGGTGACTGATTATTGTATATGGAACTAGTTTGCGTGCCCGTGCTGCGCTCGGGCTCTCTATTTGTATCAATCTTACTTGTTTCACAAAAAATAAAAACGTTGTTAGATAATTACATTGTACACATAAGTGTCACATGTTGAACATTATCTAACGTATGGAAAAAATATAGTTCAGCTATGAATTTATAAGTGTCAGCTATCACCTAAAGAGTTTTGGATATCCCTAATAAAAAAGGTTGATTACTACCACCTCCATAAAAGTAAAGATGACGTTTTGATCGAGATGAGGGTTTGACTTACAAATATAATAATATTCATAAAAAATAAAATGAAATGCACATCATAGGATTCGTATCGAAAAGTACTTTCACATATAATGAATTATGAAAAGTACAATTTCATGCGGATCTGATATGACACGAACTCAATATAACCCAACCTGCTCTGACCATACGTGAAATTGATCTGACCCTCCTAATTTCCAACTCTGTATATTCATTATTCATTTGTTGTTATTCTAGTTGAGATTACAAACAAACCTATAATTCTACACATACGTAATCATCTTACCAAGAGAAACATATTCGGCTAAATAATTTACATCATTATCTATATATAATATATTGATCGTCTTTAAACAAAAAAAATAAAGTCATTGACTATATACATATTCGTGATAATAAGTGTCATGTTCCCGATTCTAACTTCTAATCCAAGTTTTGTAATATAACTCTTTCAACAATAAATTACCACATGAAATAGTAAGTAATGAAGGAAAAACTTTATAATTAATTTTATGAATAATAACTAACTTAAGACTTATACTCCCTCCAATTTTGATAATGATGTTGCACTGTAAATGTCACGTTTTGACCCTTATTTAATGTATGAAAAAATTACAGTTTAGTTGTGACATTATAAATGTAAATAAATATTTATTAGAGCTTATGATAGTCATCATTTCAAAATATGATTTTGTCTAATTGTTTGCATCAAAGGTGACATTATGCTAGAAATCCAAAAACTCGACGTGGTAGAACATGAGTCAACTCAATTCTATTCATAAACCCCTATTTATGAACCAATACTACATGACAGAATAATGTTCAACTTGAACTTGATTTCGATTCTTATAAGAGAATGAAACTTTTGAAAAATATGAAATAATAGTAGTCAATAAGCTATAAAGAGAGAGAGAGAGAGAGAGAGAGAGAGAGAGAGAGAGAGAGAGAGAGAGATAAGAACTACACTATATGTATGTCTATAAAACAAAAAACATTGAACAAAATTCGAGATAATGCGATCAAATAAATTTTAGTGACCAGGCCCAATGAGGTTCTGAAAAAAAACTAACATCACAAAAACTATAATACCCAACGACTCGATAGCAACCCAAACCGAAACCGACTCGATTCGACATGCCATGAACTTAATATGACATAACCCGCTCTTACCATACCTAGACAATTAAGGGGAAAACTACTATCGTATTAGCAAACGAAACATTTGAATAATTAGAAACCATAGTAGTCAAGAGAATATAAAAAAAAGGAGAAAAATTTCTGGTCAAGCTTTTATATCATATTCATTTATTAATTATTTTTCTCTATAGAATATTACTCTTTATATAGATATACTTTCTTCACTATATACTGCTTGAGTTTGATTCATTTCTTTATAATCTGCTTGCTTTTCTACATATAAGCGATAGCATTGCTTAATAATGTAGTTGAACTTTTTGAAATATAACTCTTTCAGCTCTAAATTACCATACGAAAGAGTCGAATTGTAAAACTACAATAACATATAAGTCGTAAACGGAGAACTTTATGTAGCCACTTTTTTTAAGTAACACTTGTTTGCATCAAAGGTGGCACGATCCGAGAAATCCAATAACTCGACGTGGTAGAATCTGACTCAACTAAACCCTATTCGTGAACTATTGCTACATAACACAATAATATCCAACCCAAAATTGATTTTAATAATAATAGGACACAATGATACTCAAGAAGCCAAAAAAAAAAAAAAAAACAACAACAACAAATTGTATAGCCAAATTCATAAACCAATGTTATATAACAAAATACATCATGTCCAACCCTATTCATGAATCAATTACTAACTCTTTGTATAAACATTTTTCCTTAAGGACTACTTAGTAATATATTCAAAACACATTGCTTAATTTTGTTAAATATTTTTGAAATAAATCTCTTTCGACACTTGTACGAAAAAGTCAAATTGGTGAAATTAGTAAACGAAAATCTTTGTAATCACTTGTTAAATTAATAATAATTCACCTTAATGCTTATACTTTTTCCAAATTCTTTATAATTGGAAATCATTTTTTTAGACTGTTAATATTTTCTGCACCCAGATTTTAAAACTTTTCTTTTTCTATTTAAATTAAAATTATTTAAATTTTCAACTAATTATAATTTTTAATTGTTCATTAATTTTCCTTATTTAATATTTTATTTGTATTTCCATATCCTAATAATCAACAATATTTTTTTTATTTCCATCCAATAGGATTGTGCCAAGTGTCCATCAATGAAGGGTTGTACTCGGCTTTTATAATATATATTAGATTGAGGACTGAGGAGGTGAAGTAGTGCTCGGGTTTCGCCACCACGGTGGTGCCGTAGTTGTAGTGCATCATCTGGTGTTCTTCTGTTGGCCTGGGGGAGAGACAGGGAGCGAAGGAGGAAGAAGATGGTTTGAATTGGGGTACAACGAGTACGTAGTCTGAAGCTAAGATAGATATGGCGTTACAGCAAATGTACTATAATGGAGTACCGAGTACGTACAGTATGTAGTGTCCTAAAAAAAAAAACCAAAAAGTTGTTGTTCTACATCATTTTTCTAAATCATTAGTCTTACATGTTCATTAGTGTGAAGACTATAGATAATTGTTAATGGTGATTACTCCATTTACTCGTACATTATTATTTCGACAATTTTGTACGTAGTAGTATTGGATCTATCTAATTGCATTTTTACGTACTAGTTTTTTTTTGTTACAATTTTTACGTTCTAGTTAAGAACTTAATCCTTCTCTTTAATTTTCCTTTTTCTTATGTTGGCAAAAATGAGAGAGAGAGGAATAGACATATATTTGATATCCTCGCTAGCTAGAATCGATTATGTGAGCAAGAGTTCGACTACTATTAACCTCGTTCTTGAAACTGGATCTACTGTACTGATATAGTAGTAAATTGGCACATTAATTATAAAGCTTTATTTATTAGACATCTTTTTCATTGATAATGCTCTAGTATATATAGTCATCACGAAGATATGTTAGCCCCAACACTATGCTATGATACAATATTAAAGAGAAAATGAGTAGGAATGGTACGTAGACAGTGGTGTGGCAGAGCATGGGCGAGACGGGCATGCGTCCAGGGCCCCACTCAAAATTCAGGGCCCCTACTCAAAATGTTGCAAAAACTGTTTGATTTTTAGAGCCTGAACATATTAAATCCGACATATTGGGGCCCCATTTAGAAATTTCGCCCAGGGCCCCAAAATTTTTGAAGATTTCCCACACGGCCCTGTACGTAGACCAGGCCACGGGTAAAAACACCACCATCTATCATCTGATCACTCATTCCTCCTCTAATGTTGCACACAACGCAGTGTTGTGGTTAGCGATACTTTTAATTTCGGCGGTTGTCACCACCAGTCGTGTACCTTTACCAACGGACTAGGCTCGGGTGGGGTTCCCAAATAATCACCTCTCCTATAATTAAGATGGCAACTTGTCCTATGCTCATCTTTAAAAAAAATGCAACGCTTATAGAAGCCAGATTCTTTGATAACCCACTCAATGTGTCCTGTATAACAATACCTATATATTATCATGCACCCTGCCATGTCCATGACACTACTTTGTCAATATCACAATAACTATCGTCGTACCCTTGTCTTGCCTATACGTCGAAGTAAAAATGGCAAAACCACAGCGTCTCCTCAAACCACCACGACGGTAGAATGTTTTTGTAAATGTCATTGTGTATTATGATATATAGAGAAAAAAGATTGATGATATGTGTAGGAATTGAACTTACGTTCACTAGACACTAATAACAATACATTCATTAAATTTATACATTTATTTATACTAGCTCATTAATTAATAATTACACGTAATTTGGCATTAATACTTTTTTAATTTCAGTACATAGGACTGAAGATATGAGGATTCGAATCAAGGAGTGAAGGACGACAACCCACATCCTGGTTAATATTCTAACTATCGGGCATCACAGTTTTATACTCGCATACTTTTAAATTTTAATATATACTGCTATTCGGGACATGTTGTTAGCTCATCAATATTCTCGATCAAGCATCGAACATAAAAAATGCACACATATATCCCGGAAATACAGTATAAGAATGAGGCTCCATGTTAAGATTGTACCAATTCCAATTTGTCAATTCTTATACCGTACCCGCGGGGTATATGCAGTTTTCGTACCCCCACAATAATTTGATGAGCAATTCACACATATTCGATGAGCATTCGCTAATATTTTAATGAGCAAACATGAATATACCCATCATTCATCGATATGAGTAAAAACAATAGAAATCACCCAACAACATCGTAAATATAAGTTGATTGATGTATTTATGGATGCTCAGCGAAAGTTGTCGTTGCTCATCAAATTGCACTCATTGCTCATCATTTCTATTAGAGGGGTCTTTCATTTAGGCTACAAATAGTCTCCACCATGACAACTCAAAACTGCAAAAATAAACAGAAAAATCTCTTTGGGTAGGAGTAGTATACCCCAAGGGGTACAATATAATTTTCCCCAATTTGTTGCATAAATTCGGAAGAGACCGTTACAAAGACCCCGCGCAAATTGCACCATCTCAAAATAAAAATTAAAAAATAAATAAAATAAAAAATAAAAAAGTAATGTTCAAACTTGTTCTGGAAGCCTCTTCATCTTCCTTCCCATTTTTCTCTACTTTCCGAACTCTCCAGAATTTCTAGACTCTTCTTCTCTCTCCTATAAAAAAAAATTGTTCTTCCCCCTAAAAAAGTCATCCCAAATTGATTTAATCAATTAATAATCAAATACTAAACCCTAATTTTCTCTCTCTTCGCATTTCGGTGAAATTTATTGATCAGCAACAATGGCGGACGAATTCGATTTTCCGGCGAGCTCCGGCGGAGTTAACGACGGAATGGATATGGATGAGGACTTCGTTGGTGGTGGCGGCGGTGTGGAAACTTTTGATGTTGATGAGTTTCCGGTGTTGAAGGCTGGGGAAGAGAAGGAGATTGGTAAGACTGGTGTGATCAAGAAGCTTCTTCATGAAGGTGAAGGTCAGAGTTGGGATAGACCTTCTAAAGGCGATGATGTTGAAGGTATAATCCTTTTCGTTTCGTCTCGAATTCGGCTTTTGTTTTTATTGTTGGTGATTGATTATTTGATTGGTTGATTTTGTTGTGTATGATTGTGTATTCATATAATGTTTGACTTGGAATAAGAAAATTGAGTGAAGAGTAATGAAGAAGTTTCGATTTTTTGTGATTGGGGATTTTGACATTGATTTGGGGAGAATTAGGGTTTTGCTAGATTGAACTGAAACTGATAGATTTGAGATAAATTTGATGTCAACTGTTGTATTAGAGCTGTTGAATTGAATTTGTTAATGTTGAATCATAAAAATGTGCTTATATTGTGAAGTAGTAGTCAATTGGTGCGATTCTCGAAGCAATTTTTAGTTGGGTCATTTGTGCGTAGTCTCTCTATGTTTCAATAGGGGTAAGGCTTGCGTACATTTGACCCCCATTACCCCAGCGCCTTAATATCTTTCAATAGGGGTAAGGCTTGCGTACATTTGACCCCCATTACCCCAGCGCCTTAATATCTTTCAATAGGGGTAAGGCTTGCGTACATTTGACCCCCCTTACCCCGCCTTATGGCGGGAGCCTTTAAGGCGCTGGGGGAATGATGTCACTGTTTTAATCATACCCCTTGTTTATTTGGGTTCTTGTGAGGAAGGGAGGCATAAAGTTTAGCATTGAACTAGATGGGTTTCGAATCATGGTCATGTAGTTATACAACAACTTCTGGTTGAAGTTTTATAGAATCCTCTGACTTTTGCCTTCTGCTGTCACTACTACTGATCTAATTCACCTTCTAAATGAGGGGTTTGCTCTTAATTTTACTCAGCTTACTCTGGTGAAGAAATCTTATAGTTAAAGATTTGGGTTAATCAGTGTTCGGGGATTTAATTGTTAATCTGCATTTGGTGATTTTTTTTGGCAGTTCATTATGTTGGGACATTGCTGGACGGGACTAAATTTGATTCGAGTCGAGATAGGGACACTCCTTTCAAGTTCAAGCTCGGCCAAGGTACTGTGTTATGACATGTACTGTGGTGTTGCTTTGATGATTTTGTTGGTGAATGTTGTTCTGATTGGACTGTGTCTCCATGACAGGGAAAGTGATTAAGGGATGGGATGAAGGTATTAAGACAATGAAGAAAGGGGAAAAGGCGCTGTTTACCATCCCTCCTGAGATGGCCTATGGCGAAGCTGGTTCGCCCCCTGTTATCCCTGCAAACGCCACTCTACAATTCGAGGTTGAGTTGCTCTCTTGGACTAGTGTGAAAGACATTTGCAAGGATGGGGGGATATTTAAGACAGTTCTTGTTGAAGGTGATGGGTGGCAGAATCCAAAGGACCTTGATGAAGCATTTGGTAAGCTTGATTATTCAAGCTTCTATTTATAGACCTGGATCAAGGTTTATGTTAGCGAACCCCAAATCAGTATGAAACTGAGGGTTTTGTTTTGTTGTTGTTTACTTGCAGTTAAGTATGAAGCTCGGCTTGAGGACGGAACTTTGATTGCTAAGTCTGATGGTGTGGAATTCACTGTTAAAGATGGTTAGTATCTGAGAACAGTTGGGTTGGGTTGTGTACAATTCGACAGCGTCCATTTAATCGTTGATGATTTCTAACCCGTTGTTTTGCAGGGTACTTCTGTCCTGCATTCTCGAAAGCTGTGAAGATGATGAAGAAGGGAGAGAAGGCTACTTTGACAGTGAAACCACAGTGTTAGTCATCTTAAAAACGAAACTGTTCACTTCTATCCTTATGTCTTTCTGTGTCCATTTGAATTTACTGTTTGAAATATGTTGTTGCAGATGCGTTTGGGGAAACTGGCAGACCGGCATCCGGGGATGAAGCTGCTGTGCCTCCCAATGCCACCCTGCAGGTGACTCTGGAGCTTGTATCATGGAAGACAGTTTCAGAGGTAACTACTGATAAGAAGGTTCTTAAGAAGATTCTTAAAGAAGGCGAAGGTTACGAGCGCCCTAATGATGGAGCTGTTGTTCAAGGTACTCTTTTGTAATTTTACAACATCATAGTGACATTTCATATGATGGTTTCTAGAAGACGGCCCTACACCCCTTTTGGACTAAGGCCTTCTTCTTGTTGTAGACGTTAACGCATTTAGTTACTGAGTTGTATTTGTTTTGCTTTCGCCAGTGAAATTGATTGGTAAGCTGCAAGATGGCACTATTTTTGTGAAGAAGGGCTATGAAGAGGAAGCTCCATTCGAATTCAAAGTTGATGAAGGTAACTGGATAGTACCATGGTATTTTACGAACTTTTATGAATGTCGTTAGATTAATGTATGGTCGTGCTTAATTACGTTCATTGGCTGTGTTTTGTTGACAGAGCAAGTGATTGATGGCTTGGACAGAGCTGTGAAAACTATGAAGAAGGGTGAGATTGCGCTTCTGACAATCCAACCAGAGTATGCATTTGGTGAAGCTGGGTCGACACAAGAGCTGGCCGCTGTGCCTGCCAACGCAACAGTCTACTATGAGATTGAGATGGTTTCATTCACCAAGGTGAGGAAAAGCTATGAATCTGAAATTATACATGTCTGTTATGGCGTTGAGATGGTTTGTTTGTTTTTTTACCGAGAAAACGTGTCCTGAATCTTGATTGTTGAATGACATCCAGGAGAAAGAGTCATGGGATATGAAAACACCTGAGAAAATTGAAGCTGCAACCAAGAAGAAGGAAGAAGGGAACGCATTATTCAAAGTCGGAAAATATGAAAGAGCATCGAAGAGATACGAGAAGGTATAGTAATCAGCTTTGGGTGGGAGGATCTTGAGTTCGTGAGCTTGTTGCAATTGCTGAATTGACGTTTTCTATCCTACTGACAGGCTGTGAAGTTCATAGAGTACGACTCTGAATTCAGCGATGAGGAGAAGAAGCAGGCTAAAGCTCTGAAGATTACTTGTAACCTTAACGATGCTTCGTGTAAGCTGAAGTTGAAGGAGTACAAGAAGGCCGAAAAGCTCTGCACCAAGGTGCTGGAACTTGATGGCAACAATGTGAAGGCACTTTACAGAAGAGCACAGGCTTATATACAGTTTGTTGACCTGGATCTCGCGGAGTTGGACATCAAAAAAGCCCTCGAAATTGAACCAGAGAACAGGTAATGAAACTTGCAAGTCTAATTCTCATGCCAATGAACAAAGAACTTGTGTGTACTGGTTCTGTATTTAACTATATCGTGTTTGTTTCAGGGAGGTGAAGATGGAGTACAGGGTTCTGAAGGAGAAAATTAAGGAATACAACAAGAAAGACAAGCAATTCTACGGCAACATATTTGCTAAATTGAACAAGTCAGAGCAAGTCAAAGCAAATGTGAGTGTAGCAACAAGCCCTTTTACTATCAATGCCTGTAAAACATGCTACTGATGCCAGTTTTTGCTGATCTCTACTGTTAATATCTGATGCAGAAAATCTCAGGAAAAGAAGAGCCTGTTCCAATGGCAGTTGACAGCAAAGCGTAGCGAAGGTGAAGGCCAAGCCGTCACTTAGATGTTATAGCAGTGTCCCAAGTCAGTTTCCAGTGTCCTAGGTTGTTTCCTGTGTGTCAAGTTCTTCATGGAGTCGGTTAAAAAAGATGTACACCGAAAAATATGCTACAATCTCAGTTTCGAGAATGCCGTTGTAATTTGACCATTTTTCGAGATCTAGAGTTGTACTGTGGCCTTTGGTAATTTGGGATGAGCAAAGACTTCTGAGTCTGCAACTTTTTACCCAGTGTGTGAATCTTCCATTCTTCATGAAATCTGGCCACTCTACATAACACAGTATTCCAGTTTCTTTTGCATCCCAGAAAAGAAAACTAAGGCTTGGCTATGTGCAAGCAGTTTGCCAGTCCCTTGTCAATATATCATCATATTTTTGAGTTGTTGTTAATATTTTATTGCGTAAGTCAAGAGCTATTCGTCACCAATCGAGTTTTCAGTCTAATCGAGTTGGAGGTGGTTTTACGTTCATAATCCACTCGATGTGTCCATAGTAACAATCGTAGCAGTCCCCATCTTTCTACATTACACTCAATTTTGTTGCCGTAGTCTGCCTTATACACATCAAACACTCTTATTGTCGAATTAAAAATGACAAAACCAAAGGGTCCAAGTGTCCAACCCCAAGACGATTTAAGCTTGATGTCAAAGCTTGGCCCCGGAGTTAATTCTATGTTGTCTGTATCGGCGTCCCCTGATGGGCACCGGAAGTTAACATCGGCCATCGACCGATGTTGTTCGTTATGGAAGTGACGAAAGGGCTCGTAGGACGTAGGGGAGGGTCACCAATATAAATTTAATTTGATTTACGCAAAAATGTTGTAGTGCATATTGAGAAAAGTGAATATATGTGGGAGAATAGACACAGTTATGCTTATGCATAATGTGTTAGACCGATAATCACTTATCAATTGATTTATTATTATATCAAAATGTGGCAAATGTTCTTGCGTTTATTTATGAATTTTACGATTAAAATGGTCACAACTCACCACCAATCATGTTTCTTCTCTAATGCCGTTGGTGGAGGTGGATTCGTGTGAGGGCACACTGAATTGTCCGTATAGAATACGCAACGTTTATAGAAGCCATCTTCTTTAACAACCCATTCCATTTGTCCATAATAACAATAGTAAGGCCAATCTCCTCCCGGGAAATCCCATTCTCCTGCGCTACAAAGCTCTTTGTCGCTGTCAGCTCCCTTCCACACATCGAACGCCTTATCTTTATGGTCGAAGTAAAAATGGCAAAACCAGAGCGAATTTGCCCAAAAAGAAGATTTGAACTTAAAGTCGGAACTTTGTCCGGGGGCTAATGTCATATACCGTCTATCCTCGTCCCCTGATTGGCAACGTAACGTCAACACCGGCCATCGACTGATCTCGTTAGTAATATGGAAGTGATTATCTCGGAAGAAGCCTTTCACTTCGGTTACTACTGACGTGGATAGTAGTATTAGTAATACTATTACACTGAGGGAAGAGTTACCCATATGAAGTACTATAGGTTAAATTTATTTATTTGATTGAATTGTAGAGATTGTGCAAGAATGTTATGGTGTGTTGTATGTTATTATATAGGGATTTGAGAGATGTGAATTTATGAGTAATTGGTAAGTTTACTAAATGAAACTAGCAATATCATTAAATTATTACTTGAGATGTTACATTTATGAGGTAAATGTAGTTTTGTTGTTTTGCATTTCTTGTAATTATGACTAATACAAATAAAGGTCAAATCACAGCCTACACCTACGACTCTACGAGTCACAAATCAGGGATGTTTCAGTGGAGTGGATGACCCATGGAACCCTTTAGCATGTAAAATAAGAAGGCATTGAACGTTATAATTCAAACTCAACGTTAAGAATCCAAATCCATATCCCATCAAACAAGCACAATTTCGCTCAAATTGCATTCAGGAAACACAGCGAAACACTAGGCCTTCGTTGAGACTCAGAGACTTGAGACTATAGTGTCTTATATTAAGCGAAACTGAATTTACCCAACAGAATTAAACAGTAACTTAGAATCCCCATTTCATCACAACACAAGGCAGTGGTAAAGTGAAATTGTGAAGTATGGAAACGCGGGATAGTAGTGGTGAGAAGTTCGTAAAGACCCCGAGTCCAGCGCTGGTGCCAAATATGTTGACAACCGGCAACATGTTGCCAGTGAAGGTGTGGAATGTAGGACAATACGAAGAGAATTTACAACACAGACTTCCTGCAACAACTCTGGCAAGAGAATCCGCCTAAAAAGAAATGGTGAGAGAATCCGCCAAACGAGAAATGGTAAACCAAACAAGAGATCTTCGTGATCAAATAACCCAAAGTATCTAAAAACCAACGATCCTAGGAGATCAAAACTTTCATTCCCTAATAGTAAAGTACAGGCACAATCAGCTTGTATGTCACAACTGTTTCACTCTTTCACCATCCTGAAACTAGAAAGGCTGCTCAGACAATCAGCTGATAAAGGAAATCGCCAAATAATGGACAAGAAATCGAGACAGAAACTACTTAAGCTGCAGCTCCCTTGCCCTTCTTCTTCTGGATCTTCTTCATGTAGAACTCCAACTCTTTACCCTCCAAAATGTACCTGCAAGAAAGAACGAACGGAGCGTTAGGAAGTGTAGAAATGCGAAAACTCACAGTTTTACAAAGATTATAGGTTCTCCGTTTCAGAAAAAAAAAAAAAAAAAAAAGTTATAGGTTCTCTTTAATTACCCATCAGCTCTGCCGCATTGACCTGGCCGAGATGAGATGCAGGCCAACAGTCTTCCACCACTGAACTGCTCTTCAATGTGTGAATCGAGTACTCGACCCTCCTGACGCTTCTCCAGCTTCCTAAGCACATGACTGCTCTTCTTTGCCTCTTCCGTGGTTGCATCTCCTTCCTTTGCCTCCTGCTTGATTGCACACCAAGTATTTGGTCAGAAGGCTAGCTCAGAAGGAAATATAACATAAAGCAGCTGTCTGACTATAGTCAACTATGATGGCACAAACAAAATATTCAAGTAATAACATAGTACCTCGCCCTCTTTCTTAGCAGCTTTCCTCTTCTTCCCGATCTCTACCCCATAATGTTGGAGGTACCATTGCTTGAATGGTGCAGCATCAACCTGAACAATAGCACTCTTGACCAAGGTTTGAGTCCTCACAAGTTCATTGTTCGAGGCATTGTAAACCACATCAAGAACACGAGTCTTCCTGGTAACAGCTTCACTACCCCAAGAGTAGTTTCCAGTATCCAATCTAAGAGCCCTCCACTTCACGTTGCCTCCTCTAACACGAACCCTGCGAACAATCTTGGCGTTACCAGCTGTAGAAATCTTGGTATTTGCAGGCTGACGTCCAAGCTCGTACCTACATGTTGAAAAGTAGAAAAATCATTACATGAAATCTGGAGTCAAAAAATATTAACCATAGAATACAAAACATTCAGTAAACAAGATCATCAATTTGGGTCAGATTGCAGAATACAAGTACACATCAATTTACAGGGCAGTGATGTGAAAGACACAAATGTACATTACACACTGGAAGCAAGAATTCATCAAGTGTCATCCACCACATAATAGGCAGTACTCAATATAGAAACTAACAGTTTTTTCCTACATACGACTCCACCACAACATTCAGTTCTATCTTGCATTGACAAAGTCTGATATCTCCATAAGGATAATTTGACTGATGACAGAGTTTCTCTCCCCAATCAAAAGATAAAAGTGCGTTCATAGAGATAAATATACCAGACAACATCTTGAGATTTTACTAATGATGATGTCAACCATACAAAAATGTATCCAAGAAGCAGCTGTATTCTCTTTCAAGCTTTACTGAACATAAGACAAAAGCACAACCCAATTTTACAGCTCTCTATACTAATGTCACTACAATGTACATTATTTGCTACCCGCAAGTTATCAAGTGCCCAGGAATAAATTTGTCAGTAAACCAGAAAGAAGACAATAAACAACAAACTAATAAACCGCTCAGATTCACAACTTTGTGTACTATTATCACTCAATTACACTTAACACTGTCCACTATTTTTCCCACATAAACCAATTAGTATTTTCAAAATCATACGCCAGCAGTCAGTGCCCAGATAAGTCTCTACCCAAACAGCCGAACATCATACAAATGCACTGCCCAATTATGTAGTTTTTTGTATACTAACATTACAGCTTCGCATGTCATATAACCACATCCCTTACAGTCGCTACAATACCATCTGATTCCATCAATCTAATTATTTTGAACTTTCAACCAGCTTCATTTCGATCAAATTGCGTTGGACAAACACTAACCTTAAAAGACTGACTAGTATGTTCCATACTAAGTCACTAAAATTTGTACAACAATAGTAAGGGCTTAAGACATTAACTCAATAGTTGAAATTCCATTGCACAACCTATATGAATAGCCTTTTTCCAAATTGAAACACCCTCTGGCAACACCATGTCATTGATGGTATGAACTGTGAAAACACAAGACTGAATAGACATTCAGAAGACAATTCACCATATGGGCCTCCAAGATCAATTTTGGATGCTGAGACTGTTGCTCAAATGCTCAGTAATACATGTTTCTGGGGGAAAGAAGGACGTCACAAAATCCCACGAGCCAAAATGAAATCCCTAATGCCCACATCGTATCAATTTAACAAAAAAGAGGTTGCCATCGAGGGATATTTTTATCAATAACCTTATTTATAGCCAAACTGACTAAGCACCAACATTGTTTTAAGAAACCCATCAGAGATTTCTCAGTGCACAAGTACACCCAAAGAATCATATACTCATATTGGTACGACCCAAAACTCTGTGACCCCAAGTTTCTGTTACTACAATATAGTTAGGACGTGGTGCATCATCTCCACTCAGAACTATCCCAAGCATCAAACATATCCTCCACCTCATTCCGAGGTTTAAATTTACACGAAGATAAATCAACCATTACGAAAACATCACATTAAACATCAAACCGGGGTCTAAGAATGTAATTTCTAGTACTACCTGTAATCACTAGCCATCAGTAATCCATATAGCTCTTGCACCAAATGTAAACACTACCCAAATTTGAAATCATCTCCCACACCCAGCTCCCTAAAACTACCTCCATGTTAACTGAAATTCAGCGTAAGGTTCACATTTCCAGCCCAACCTTGCAAGTTCCGACCGAGCCACAAAATTCCACAATATAAACATCAAACCCAAATTCAACCAATATGATTTCAAATATTTTCCTAGTAATCACTTCCTATCAGCCAACCAAGCAAACCAGTTACCAATTTCGAATTACCACCGGCTAAGATCACTAAATCCATCAACCAATTTCTCCGAAATTTGCTTAAACTTAATCACACACAAGTTTTCATAAGCAAAATACAACATGTAACAAGAAATAATGGCCAAGATCAAAACTTTTTTACTCAGCAAATTACACACAACTTTTCATACACAAAATGCAACATATAACAACAAAAGATCAAAACTTTTTCACTCAGCAAATCCTAAGCATCAAAAAAATGCAAGACCCACTTCATATTATACATCAAATATAACCACCCAATCAAAAATCAAGCAAAATGCAAACCCAAATGAACAAAAATCAACAAATCAACAAAAAAAAGGAAAAAGTTAATTACTTTCTCTTCTTCCTCCATGCCTTCTTCTTCCCACCAGTAGCACGCCTCTTGTGCATAGAATCGCGTGAGATACCTGCCCATTTTTATCAAATTCAAACCCCATCAGAAAAGCGTATACAATAAGCTACCGTAATCCGCCATTGAAGTAGAGTGAATGCGAAGATAAGGAGAGAGAAAAATGAAAGTTACCCATGTTTGCTGCGCTGTAAGAAACAAGAACAACGACGACGGCTCAGAGCAGCAATTCGGCTTGCAAAAACCCTAGACTTTGTTCTTTCGGAGCAATTTATATGAAGGGGTTTCGTTGAAAGTGTGAGCTTGAAGATTAGTGTTGGGTCGCAGTGATTTTGGGAACCCTAGAATGAAAGTTGGGCTGTGCTATGAGATGAGTGTGGGCATGTTGACACAAGCCCATCATTTAATTAACATTACGCGTGATGGTCTTTTAACATTTTAAGGTTTCGGCAAATTATCGTACACAAGACGGTTTGATCGTAACTTATGATCAAATACGGAGAACGTTATAAAAGTTAGTTAATATGGAGTAGTAGTTAGGGTGAAAAAATGTTACGAAACTTGTGTGTTGTTTTTATGAAAGCCGATACGTTAATCACTTTTGAAAAGTTCTGAGTTTGAGAGAAGTTGTTCTATTTGTGCGTGTATGTGTGTGAGTGTGTGTGGGCGAGACAGAGAATTTTAACGATGGGAGTCTTGTTCTATGACATTCCGTTTTAACGAAATGAACCGTGTTTCACACAAAATATACACTCGAGCATTTTCAAATAGTATTGGAGAAACGTATCTTAATTATTTGTCAACAATAAGTATGTATGTATCGTTTGTGCAACTCACATTTAAAACAATTGCTTATGGACTTAGATGTTGATGCAAACTCGTTTCAATTCCACTACGAATTAACTTTTGGTATGTGAGTTTGAGTATAGTCTTTTCCACAAATGAGCCTGAGACAGCACTAAACACGATTCATTATTAGGTTTGGACTCTTTCACTTATGTAGTGGACGGATCCTACTAAAATAGCATGTCGGAAGATAAATTATATAGTCCCAACCTTATTTTTTGATAAATCCACCTATAAGCGTAAGTCATTGGAGCTTGAAAGTTATGAAATTGTCATCAAATAACGGGCTATCGAGTGTTGTAGGGGATTTTAGTGAATACGTAGCCAGAATGTTACACATTTGGACGTTGATAAACTAGAACATTCTCAGTGATAAACCAGAGCAAAGTATCACCAAATTTGTAAGTTAGTGATAAACTAGAACATTGGTATATTATTCACAACAAATTCCCCCGAATAATTGTGGCTTTTACTACAAGTCACCTTCCCCCTGCCTTTTACTTACACGTGCCCAACCTGGCCGGTGCTCCAATCTCCTACGCCTCACCTCCAGAGAACTTATCCTACAATTCCCCAATCACAGCACTCCACGAGCCTGTAGTTACTAAAATACCCCCGTCTACAGTCACTCCGCGACACCGTGAAATGACTAAATTAGCCTTGTCTATTGTGAGGATTTCAACTCGGAACAATCTCAAGCAGGTCGAGTTTGTAACATCTGACCAACTAATTACTAATATACCCCTGTCTACAGTAATTAAGGAAAAAAGATAATATAAAATAAGATAAAATCAGCTATTAATCACATTCATTAAGTAGAGAGAGGAGAGAGAAAAATCAGTAAAAAACACAATGTGGGATTCTTCGACAACAATCGTCATCTTGAATTGACGAAATATTTTTTCCGCGTAATTTATATGAAACTTCTTATTTACGCTTTTAACTTCCAGATTTCTCTCTCTCTCTAGAGCTTCATAATCACTCCAGTTCAGAGAGGGAGATAGAGTGGCGAAGAAATTAGTCGAAATAGTTTCGATTATTATTTTTTAAATTAGGGAAAAAGTGAAGAAATTGGGGGAAAATTGAAGATGTTGCTGCTGCAAAACGACAGTAATCTGCAGTATCAGCAGCAGAATTTGCAGCAGAATCAACAGCAGCAGCTGCAGAATTTACAGCAGAATCATCAGAATTTGCAGCAGTTTCAGCGTCAGTTGCAAGGAGTTAGGGTTTCCTTCGATCGCAACGATCAGCGCAATGATGCTGTTTTCTTTCACACTGAGAATCAGCAGAGCAAACAGTTGCAGCAACAGCAGCCGATTTCGTCGTCGTCGTCGTTGTCGAATAATAATGTTAAGGTTTCTCAGCCTGTAGATCCTCGTCAAGGTGTGTGGTTTACGCTACTTTGAGTTAATTGGTGTTATTTGTTGCGTTTTCAGGTTTTGCAGGTTGAATTTGGGATAATTGTTTGGTTAATTTTGTTAATTACGTTGTTGTATAGTGTGAATTATGTTAATTGTGCTGCTGTTAGGGTTTGAGGCGGTCAATATGTTTGAACTTTGAACGATACGTTTCGTCGGTACCATAAGGTTGATAGCTTGGTTGGACGGTTGGTAGCATACAATCTCCTTTGAAAAATGTTCCGAATTTTAGTGTAGTGGTGGTGAGGGGGAGTGTTTATTAGATGAAATCGGCTTTGGAATGTAGTGAGATCTCCATTGAACCTAGGTACTCGCCATTATCCAACTTACAAACCCGTTTAAAGAGTTTAAACACCGTTGCACCATCGGGTGTAGGTAGCTACTCTTTCCACGTTGTGAAACCCTCGCCATTGTTTATTGAGACGATTTTTTATCATCACTTCTTCCAAACATGCAAATAAGATTTATCAAGTGACATATGTTCATTCAAAAATTGGAACCCGAGTGATCATTTTTGGAATAAGGCTTGGTTGTTGTTGTTGTAATGTTATAATGTTGTGGTCATATGATGTGTAGTATCAAATGTTACTTACAACTTGTCACAAAAGATGTGGGCGTGTGTGTTTTGAAGTTGATTTTATGGTGATCTTTGGGGAATTGTGCTGTGATATTATGCCGAGTGTAGATAGAGGCTTAGTGTTTTCATAGGTTGAGATGTAGGCAGCATTAATCATGTGAAAGACAAGAATGTATGTGTATTATTAGGTAAGTGGAAGTTGATAGAAAAGCAAATGTCTGGGTTTGCCGTTGTTTCATCCAACCAAGTGGAAATTTGATTAATAATAAGAATGCAGAAATGATGCTTATCCTCATGTTCGTTTTTCTAGGGTATGACAAAAGTTAGCAAGTCCTTGCTGAAGTGATGCTTTGTGTTGTTTTTTTTTTGTTAGTGGATGACTCTCGGCTGCTGTCTCATGCCCACGAAAAGTACAAAGCTGGGAACTACAAGCAAGCGCTGGAGCTCTGTAATGTTTTATATGATAAAAGCCCACGCCGCACTGATAATCTTCTACTGCTGGGGGCTATTTATTACCAGGTTATTACTATATTTTGAAATTTGGTGACTCTATGGATTTGTTTTAATGGCTGATTTTCACATATCTATTCCTGAAAGCTATCTTTTTGACAGTTTGTTATTGTACTTCTCTAGTTGCACGACTTTGATTCTTGCATCTCAAAAAATGAAGAGGCGATTCTTATTGATCCTCGTTTTGCCGAGTGTTATGGGAACATGGCAAATGCCTGGAAGGTATTGTTGTGCTCAGAATATATTTTATTGACACCTATGGATTGTCCCTATGATGAAGATGTTTCTTTCAGTGAGGAAGCTGCTCTTATGAAATGGAAATTTTTATTGATTTTCTTTATTTACATTTGACCTTTATGATGCAGGAGAAAGGCAATATCGATCTTGCTATTCAATATTACATAATTGCGATTGAGGTAACATATATTTGCAACATACGATATTAGTCGTGAAGCATTCTACAACTTCTTATGTTATATGTACTGTACACACTCAGCTACTTGGTATGTGCGATTTAACTTTATGCACAAACATGTGCAGATACGACCTAATTTTGCCGATGCGTGGTCCAACCTGGCCAATGCCTACATGAGAAAAGGAAGGCTTAATGAGGCTGCTCAATGCTGCCGTCAGGCTCTTGCACTAAACCCTCATCTGGTAAATGCTTGACAGTTCGTATGTATGCGTTTTATGGTCTTGTGTATGCTTTCAGCATTTTGTTTAACTTTTATGTACATGTGTAGGTTGATGCTCGCTGCACCCTTGGTAATTTGATGAAAGCTCAAGGCCTTGTTTCAGAGGTGAGAGAGAAGCAATGCTGGTGTTGTCTCATTCCGTTTATGTTAAGTCCCGTGCAGAGAATGTGATGAGAAGTCAATTATGTCATAGAAAGTACTCTTAGTATTGTCTCAAGATGTATCTTATAATAATAGGCTTGATAAATGGTTCCCTTGTATTACAACCCTTTTAAGAATTTTGGTGTACTTTCTTTATGTCTCTGACCTACTGCGCGCAAACTGTTTTAAGTCTTATCGTCATATACTCATACTATGCTCTCTTATCGCATTCTTTTTACTCATTTCAGTGCAGTTGATCCTGGGATAGAAGCTTTAAATACTCATTGTTTGTATCACGATTCACGAATATATGAGCTGCTACCTTACTGTTCCATTACTTGTGTGGCAGTTGCATTTCTATGTATCCCAAGTTTGAAGTGTATCGTTTGTGCAGGCATACAATTGTTATATTGAGGCTCTCCGCATCCAACCGACTCTTTCTGTAGCTTGGTCAAATCTTGCTGGACTTATGATGGAGACAGGGGATTACACAAATGCTATTCACTGTTACAAGGTATTCTACTTCTTACTGTTGGTTGTGTGTTGAAGATTCGAATTTCTCTCACAGTTGAACATATTTGCACTACCTTAAAAGTCTAATCTATAGAATATTGCTCTACAGGAAGTTATCAAACACAAGCCTACATGTGTAGAGGCCTACCTAAATTTAGGAAATGTTTACAAGGTATGTCAGCTCAGAAAGATTAGATCTGTCTATTCTTTTACCTTCGCCTCCCTCAAAAAGCTATGAAGTCGAGTATAATGTCTTGAGCTGCCTCTCATCTGTATCCAGGCTCTGGGAAAGCCTCAAGATGCTGTATCATACTTCCAACGTGCATTGCAGGTCCGCCCAGGCTACGCTATTGGTTATGGTGAGTATTCTTTTTCTTGCTGTTTCTTCTTCAATTGTTGCTAAGCCGTATATGATACAATATTCTATGCACTGCGTCAGAAGTTCTCCTTGCTCATGGAGTCTTTTGTCATAGTTCCCAGATTATTTACAAGTTATTCGAGTTGCTCTTACTTCTTCCCTGTTTCACTACCCCTGATAAAATGTTCGGTTTCTTGAAGATAGATCCTATCTCTTTGCAATGTACTTTTCTGTGATTGTTGATTCTCTTCTCTCTTGGGTATTACCTCTATTAGTCTTGTACTTGGTGGTACCTGGGCAAACTAGCTTGTCTTTTTAGGATTACTTGTTTACACCGTCCTATATCCTTGTCCGTGCTGCATGATGAGCATGATGATGCATGCATTCATCGACTTGGTACATGCAGCAATAGCAGGCAGTGGATTATGTAAAGTTTTTCTATTTATTGTGCCACATGTATGTATTACTGTATGGTACGTTTATGTTGTAAGAGGTTAAAAAGGGGGAATATTCCGTTCCCAGTTTGTGTTTCACTGAAGTTCTGAAAAGTTGCTTCTACTGATTATCAACTGCAATTTGTTAATTTTGAACTAAAAAGGAAATCTTGCGGCCATATACTATGAGCAAGGGCAACTGGATATGGCAATTCTCCATTATGAAAGAGCAATCTCTTGTGATCCTGGGTACCTTGAAGGCTATAATAATTTGGTTGGTCTCTAGCTCTGTCTTCAGCAATTTTTTCCGATAGGATGCTGCATCCAGTATTCAGATTATGCTGTAGTTGTCTTGGTTGTCTTAACTTTCTTTTGCTTTTGAATTTTAATGTGAAGGGTAATGCATTAAAGGAGGCTGGACGAGCTGATGAAGCGGCTCAGTATTATCGTGTATGTACTAGTTTTTTCTTTCATGGGTGTTGTGTGCTTATTCCCCCCCTTCTTTTTCTTTTAGGATAAGAGCTTATACTTTCTTTAACATCTGCAATAATTGGTTTGTATTAATCCTTTCTGTTTCCTGGTGCAGCAATGCCTTTCTCTGCAACCGAGTCACCCCCAAGCATTAACTAATCTTGGCAACATATATATGGATTGGTACATCCTTTCACCATTAAGTGTTCTCCAATGTTGGTTCGTTTTCTAAATATCCTTTATTGATTATCTTGTTATTGAGAGGAGACGATTGTTGTGGTTTCTGTAGGAATATGATTGGTACTGCAGCGCAGTATTACAAGGCCACACTTAATGTTACTACAGCATTGTCTGCACCTTACAATAACCTTGCAATAATTTATAAGCAGCAGGTATGGCAATCGTCCTCCTTTCAAGTGTCTTTTCTCGTATGTCAGTTTACTGCTAGAATTGCTTTTCCCTTCAGATCTAAATACGCACTCACCTGGCCACATGTACTTGTGTGCTTGTTACACTTAAGTCTTAGCAGTGACACAGATTATCAGCTTACTGTTGAAACTTACACTATATGATGGCTTCCTTATAGGGCAACTGCACAGATACCATTACCTGCTACACAGAAGTTCTTAGAATTGATCCATCGGCAGCCGATGCATTTTTGAATAGGGGGAATACATTTAAGGAAACCGGAAGAGTGAACGAAGCAATCCAAGATTACATAAGTGCGATCAACGTCCGCCCTTCTATGGCTGAAGCTCATGCCAACCTGGCTTCTGCTTACAAAGACAGGTTGATTTTTGTTACCCTTGAGGCTAGACAAATGAGTTGTAAATAGTTTGTAGATATAGGACGTTTTTTTTTTTTTCCTTCTTGTCACCCAATAGCTGTCCTGATTTTTGTTTTTCAGTGGCCAAGTCGAAGCAGCTGTAAAAAGCTACAAACACGCATTAATGTTACGGACTGATTTCCCAGAGGCATCATGCAATCTTCTTCACACATTACAGGTGACTGCTAGACAGGATTTTTGTGAATTAGTTGCTGAACAAATAGTTTGTGTTGCATCCGAATCTTCCAGAATAAATTGTTTCACCAGCTCTACGCTAATGTATTTGAGGATATTCGGACTGTCTTGAATGTAAAAAAAGAACATTTTCCTTTGAGTGCTCCTACTTATATCCAAGAGAAAGGCTGTCCGAAAGTTTTGTCCAGCCTTGTTATGTGAGACTAGTTTTGTGTGTCCGGGTTTAGTGACCAGTTATTCGCCTGAGTCAACCCTTCTTGTCGTTTCAATTAAATCTAAATGCTGATAATTTAATTTCTTAACTGCTCATGTGCTGCAGTGTGTATGTGATTGGGAGGATAGAGAAAGCAGGCTTATTGAAGTAGAACAGATACTGAGGCGGCAAATACAGGTTATCCAGTCTGTCCAGTGTTTTCTTCAGTTTCCTCATTTTTTCCCTTCTTCTGAGGGGAGTGTCGTCGTATTATAGTTCTGTTTTTCCTGTTTCAATCCTTCTAATTTTTTTCTAAAGAGAGCCGTCAACTTGTCAGATGAATGTTGTCCCAAGTGTCCAGCCCTTCCATGCCTTCGCTTATCCCCTGGATCCAATGCTTGCCCTTGAAATCAGGTGAGTAGTGTTAGTTTCTTTGTGTTGATGAAGTATGTGTTCATCTAATATTTTCCCTTTATCCTGTGTGCTCATCTTGGTAGCCGTTTTTTTTCCAGTCGTAAATATGCAGAGCACTGTTCTCTGGTGGCAGCCCGATTTTCACTTCCTCCCTTCAATCATCCTACTCCTATCCCTGTAAAGTCTAATGGTGGGAATAGGCGGTTGAGAGTTGGGTATGTTTGTAACCCTTCGTAATTTCAGGCTGTTTTTTTTGGTTTGATTCCCTTGTTTAACAGAATTATATTGTTACAGATATGTCAGCAGTGACTTTGGCAACCATCCCTTGTCACATCTTATGGGTTCAGTCTTTGGTATGCACAACAGAGAAAATGTTGAGGTAATACACATTCCAAACATCAATTAAAAAAGTTCCTGTTATCCATTCACTGGTATTTATTGATGAATGAATAATTCTTACGTGCAGGTCTTCTGTTATGCATTGAGTCCAAGTGACGGATCTGAGTGGAGGTTGCGCACAGAGTCAGAGGCCGAGCACTTCGTTGATGTCTCATCATTGACCTCTGATGCAATTGCTAAGTTAATTAATGACGACAAGATTCAGATCCTTGTCAACCTGAATGGGTACACAAAGGTATTGCATTGTTGAGTTGTTAGATTTAATCTGATTGTCGTACTCTGTGTTTGTTATAAACTAGTTACTCCTTCTCGCCAACTTGATTACCATTTCTGCTAGGCCAATTCACTTTTTTTCTTTCTATAATTTCTTTATAGTCCGGTTTACTGCTCATATTGGTCCACAAACCTTTCTTACTTGAAACTTTGAATTACCCCATACAATCTCTGGTCTCTTAAACTTTGTGCTTTTCCAAATGATAGAATCAACTTGGTCGGAGGGACTGTAGTGTGTTTTGAGTTATCGATGTGCTCTTTCTGTGGCAAGGAAAAGGTGAAAATCGAGAGTTAGTGAGTACCTTGATGTTGAATTTATTTGAAGAGTCTTGACTGTGTGGTGTCTGAATTAGAACGGGCCATTGGGTAGATAATTATTTATCTCTCATAAACTGAGGGAAACTCAGTCGGTGCGATTCTCAAAGGAATTTTCATTTTGGGTCAACCGTGCGCAGTCTCTCTATGTCTCAATAGGGATAGGACTTGCGTACATTCGAACCCGCCCCCCTTTCCCACCTTATGGCGGGAGCTTTTAAGGCGCTGGGGTAATGATGTTGTTGTAAACTGAGGAAAACTCTTGTCATATGTCAGCTCAGAGTGGAGGGAAAGGTTTCATGTGGATCAGGGGCTTGACTTTATTTTTGCTGTTTCTTTCTCCTAATCTTTGTTTGTTTGTTAACTTTTGTTTTTTGTACTATCCATGACTCCTTGGCAATTTGTCGGAGTTGACAGAGAGCATGCTTATAGTTGTATTTCACAGAAATATTAATCTATACCATTGCTCTTCTGATTTTCTGCAGGGTGCCAGAAATGAAATCTTTGCACTGCAGCCTGCTCCAGTTCAGGTCTCATACATGGATTTCCGGGAACAATGGGGGCCTCGTACATACAGTATCTTGTGACAGATGAGGTCTGAATGTGATTTGTTTGCCAGTCATTCCGTTTATATCCTTTGTGTTATTTCAACTTATCTTATCTTTTCTGGTGCAGTTTGTCTCTCCAAGCTATCTATCGCACATTTACGCAGAGAAGCTTGTCCATGTTCCCAATTGTTACTTTGTTAGTGATTATAAGCAGGTTTGTTTCTACACTGGAATTAGTAATTCACACTTCTTGGCCTTTTCAATTTCCACCAATTTATGCTCACACTTTTGTTTCCAGAAAAATCGGGATGTATTGGATCCTAGAAACAAACCAAAGCGGTCTGACTATGGACTACCAGAGGACAAGTTCATTTTTGGTTACTTTAACCAGCTGTACAAAATTGATCCCGACATCTTTGACACTTGGTATGTCTTGTGATATATATTCAAGTGTTTGTAATACTTAACTGTTTGCAAGATTTAATACCAATGCCTCGATAATCTTGTTCATTCATGTTCAGGTGCAATATTCTGAAGCGTGTTCCCAACAGTGCGCTCTGGCTTCTGAGATTTCCAGCTGCTGGAGAGACTAGGCTTCGTGCATGTAAGCTCTCCATAACTTGGAACTTAGAGTGTAATGCTGTATTGTTCTTTTGTTATTGTTACTTAACTGTTTTTGGTAAATTTGTGCCCTCTTGAGATTTGCAGATGCTGCTGCAAGGGGCGTGCAACCAGACCAAATTATTTTTACCGATGTTGCTATGAAAGGCGAACACATCAGACGCAGCGCTTTGGCTGATCTCTGTCTTGACACGTAATTACATGAGACATTTATTTTCTTATAAGTATATGGTAGGCCTCTATTAATGTTGTTATTAACTGATCGATTTTGTATTATGTGGAGGCAGGCCATTATGCAACGGACATACGACTGGCACAGATGTTTTATGGGCGGGCTTACCAATGTTGACACTTCCCCTTGAGAAAATGGCTAGTAGGGTTACTGGTTCACTGTGTCTGGCAACCGGTGTTGGCAAGGACATGGTGGTTAACAGGTATGAGTAGTTATTATGCATACATCTGTGTGATATTTGAACGGAATTCTTTCCCTTTGGACCAAGTTTTGATATTGTTTCTCATTGGGGCTTATGTTTTCGCTGTCAAGGACTTGAACTCTCAGCCCTAAGATTTAGGTTTGAGTGGTCGATGCTGAAATTTTCTGATTTCAGCTGACCTCCTAGAGTGGGTTTGCACTGTAACTGCATCAATTGTAGCTATTGGTGTTCTGCTTGTGTTGATCTCAGTGGGTCACATTGTCATCAGTTGCATCATGTCAATATGAGCTGAGGTGACGCTTTGTAAGGTGGGAGTTCTCTTCCAAGCCTGGGTAGTTGTGTTGTCAGATCCATGTATTGCTTTTCAACTTGCGTCCGCCCCTCACTTGTGTTGATATTTTCAAGTAGAAGTTACCTACCGTGAACATGTAGTGCAAGTCGTATAAGTCGTCGTTTTGCTGTCTCTCCCTTCCAACTAACTCTAGCATTGGCATAGACACATGTGAATAACAAAAAAAAGGTTTTTCTCCTTGTCCAGTTTGAGGTGGTGTAGTGTGTTCCCAAATTGCTACTTTACTGGATGTTATAATTGCTTGTATGAATGGTGAGTCTTTTAATTTACTTGGTCACTGAATATATTGTTCATGGTGTAATTATATTGTAAGCTTGCGGGAATATGAAGAGAAGGCTGTGTCTTTGGCATTGAATAGACCAAAGCTTCAGGATCTCACTGATAGACTGAAGGCTGCCCGCTTGACTTGCCCTCTTTTCGACACAGCTCGATGGGTGAGTACTTTTGTTCTTTTCTCTGTGAGCACTGAGCACTATGTACATGGTCTCTCTTTTAGTACGTGTGGTATGTTATACACTTCTTGTTTACTGCATAGCATATTCGAGTAGTATTTTAAATTTTAAGTGCCAGCAAGAGCGGATTGGATTTCACTCAGTCTTAAGACACTTATCACTCATTCTGGAGGAGAGGTTTAGAAATAGCACCCTCCATAGAAAGGTGAGATATAAGGACTAATGAGCCTCATAACTATACAACCGAGAGATAATATAATCCATAGACAAGAACTAGCTATTAACTTTTATCTTAAACATGTTTTTTATATAGGAAATAGTATGTTTTTGTATTCTGGAAGACTCGTAATACCATGGTTGGTGAAGGCTTTATTGGTTAATCATTGTTGATTACCCTTTGACAATCGAACTCACGTATTATGTGTTTCTTTGCATAGTTCACTTGTATATTTGCCAGTAGTTGCTTTCCTTGACTAGGTGTCTATAAATGCACTCTATTGGATACCTTACAAGCTTCAATGTGGAATTTGTACTGCAGGTGACTAATCTTGAGCGAGCCTTTTTCAAGATGTGGAACTTGTACTGCGCTGGCCAGCATCCTCAGCCATTTAAAGTGACTGAGAATGATTTATCATGCCCTTATGACAGATAGATTAAATGAGAGACGAGATACGACACAGTAGATAACCCGAAGCGCATAGTCTAAAGTTTTTGAGATAAGAATGACTGGTTATGCTGATAATTATTGTGTCGTAGGTATTAAATGTTGCAGCAATCAGGACTTATGATTCAGGTAAATTCTGCTTTGTGCTGCTGGGTAATATATGAATTGGGGGGGAATGTGAAACCGCTTATTTTTTTAAGTGCATTCTGTGCCCATGTCTCTTCAACTGATGTTATTTTGTTTGGTCTTCCTTCTTGAGGAACAATTGTGGTGTTGTGACATGCAATGAAGAGTAATGCTGTTGTTCATCCAACATGGTCGTACAAGCCTTCGTATTGTCATTGAACTGCATATTCGGCATCAGGTTGAGTTTGATGGTAATAGTAATACGTGCCTTTTATACTAATTGATAATCTGTTGTTTCAAGGTGATGCACTCCCGACTTCTCAATGCCACGATCCATGGACGGTATGTACTGATCACTGAACTATTTTTTCTTCCCATGTGGAGAAAATGTTCATGACTTGGGGCCTCATATGAGAAATTAACATGTGAACGTGAAGATTTTCGATGGCTAACTGGAGATGAGGTGCAAGTGGTGTGTGTGCTTTTCTGGGATGCCCTATGTTCATGTTAAAATAACTTGGGAGGCCGTATGACTCTTAAGGTGGCTCGGGGGGGACAAGGAGATGAGACAGGTCTAGTATGAAAATAAGAGGGTAGCGTTTACCCCCTGCAATTGGGTGTTTTGATAGTTTGAACATCGTGAAATGAAAATCGGTAAAGGGCGTAATACCTGGGGTGGTAGCCTCGATGAGATGACATGAAATTCAAGGTAGGATGTAAGGCCAGCAATCAGCAGTGATATACTTTCTGACACTAGAGAGCACCCCCACTTTTCACTAGTGTTGTCGACCCGTGGGTAAGACGGTAGAACATGGGTAGAGAGAGATTCGGAACGCCCATTTGGCGTTCAAATGTTTCCTTAGCGTGTCGAGATGTTAGGACAACACTTATGCTGCCCACTGCCCACCGAGCTCGCTGCAGACCTGCAGTTTCCCTTTTAGGCAAAAGCCACTGTTTCAAAGCTGCCATTGGGAATTAACCAACTTTAGGCGTGTAGGGTAAACGGAAGTTAAAAGGTCTGAATTGGTAAATATAAGCCCTGATGTGATGAAACCAGAATAATACAGCTGCTGAAATAAAAAAGTTTATGACACCAATAGCACACTCCCTAGAGAAGGAAAGTTAATGCAGGACACAGTTCAGCATAGCGAAAGTTTTGGGTACAACCGCGACTGTAACTCAATTGGAAAAGTTGAGAAAGTCTTGCGGTTCCAATCTTTTTATTGTTTAAAATACTCTGATAGAGCAACTTACATGAGAATTAAGGTAACTGATCAAAACAGAGTAGAGCAGAGACTAAAGGTAAATTTGTAGCGTTGAATTAGTTTCGTCTCAAGTGGTAGCAGCTCAATTTTTCGGACAGGGAACGAATTTGAGCAGCTGCCTGGGGTTGGAGTGCTCCCAAGGCTGAGATAACACCTCCGAGTCAAAATTTCGGTTAACACTTCCTTGCACGGCCGCAATCTGAAGGTAGTACATCTCCCCGGCCACTGTCTGCTTTTGCGCCTTCACCACCTTGATGAACACTAGGGGAAGACTCAAGCTCCCTCTGACACCCTCTTGAGGGGAACTAACCGGCTTTTGTCGAAGACTGAGGTTATACTGGTCTATTGCGAACCTGCCCATGTCCTGGACCTCTTTGTTTGTTTTCACATCTGTGACGTCTACCCTTCCGTTGGCGATGTCTTCCCCGTTGGTGGAAATCAGGAGTAAGAGGAGAGAGAATGCTATTTGTTTCTGCATTTTGAAGGGAGAAATTAAGTTGCGGCTATTTGGTGAAGGAATGGATATCACCTACTCCTATATATAGAAAGTAGAAAATGTAGTGAGAAACTGACGTGGGACTGGAGGAGTTTCCGGAGACGTAAGATTTTGAGGGAATTTTGTTGAGGAAACGCAAATTAGAAACACGAAGAGCGTGGATGCAGGAAATTTTGGTAGCAAGAAACCAGCAACATTGTGCTTTTTGCAGCCAAGATGATTTTGGTGTGATTATGCCACTATGGATTATGATACACACTGGCAAATCTAGGGATAGCTCGGGTGCACCTGTATTCTCGAGCATTCTGAAAACACGTAGATATGGCCTAAAAAAGTTCTAAAGAACACAAACTAAACTATAAATAAGTAAATGAGTACTACTTTTGTTTCAAAATCCTATAACTTTAGGCAGCGTTTGGGAACGTAGAATTCATTTCATTTGTTGGAATTCAATTCTAGAAATTGAATTCTTGGATTTCAATTCCAATTCCAATTCCAAAATTGTGTTTGGGTAACCTTGGAATTGAAT
>JBBYHQ010061516.1:0-55482 GCA_038382645.1 Spergularia azorica | reverse complement strand
CCTTCCAAAGCATCCTTGGCAACAGAAGCAGTAGCAACATCTGAAACAAATGTATATGTATTCATTAACACTGAAGACATCCAACATTAACTCATTTTTCTCTATCTCAAAAAAAAAAAAAAAAGGCTCAATGTACAAGGTGAACAGTATAATGCCTTATGAGTTATGAGCATACAACTTCACATTAAATTATATAGCTGACCATTACACGGGCTATGTACAATAACTACAATTACAGTTTTGGTGGACACGAATTGCAAAACTCGCTTCCCCGCACCTCCAAGAGCAATTTTTAGGGAAAAGGAATGTGTTGCTTAACCCATCAAATTCCTCTCTCTCAATCCTAGAACCCAGACCCAAAGTCCAAAGGAGGTTAAATGTCGGTGGTGCTGAGCGCGAAATGGGTGGGGAAACGTGCTGAAAGCCCGCAGTGAGAAGAATCAAGTTTGAATGACAGTGATGCTGAATATAGGTGGTGGCTGTTACAATAGCAGTAATGATCTGAGGTGGCAGTGACGGATACAGAAGGGTCAATGGAGGATCATTGACTGTGGTGGTATAACCGTCAAAAAAGTAAAATTATTCCCTTAAAGGGCGGGGGGCGGGGGTAGGGATAAGAACTACGAGTAATCCATTACTTCAAGAGACGGTATCAAGTACAACTACAGGAACATTTGAGAAAAACACAAACAAAAGGCTTCAGGAAGGTTTACTGTTCCCAGCCCCTCGAACTGTAAGGTCAAATAAGGTCATTAAGCAAGGACAACTGTAAAGTCTCATTACCAGGATACTGAATCAGTGCTTGTGTCTGACCATTTTTCTCGAATATAGCAATTTTTTGAACTGTGCCAAAAGAAGAAAAAACCTGGAAAAAAAATTGTGCCATGAGTGCTAGTACAAACTTATGAAAAGACCGAACAATGCTAGGCAACACCAAGATATAAACTTCATTACCGTATTAAGAATATCAACAGTAACAGCATACTGCATATTCTCAACTGCAGCAAGAAGCACATTGCTCTCCTGGTCTTTTTTAACACCATCAGGACCTACAACCGACTACATAAAGACAATTCATTAGTTGGTTTGCATAGAACATCATAAGTCTGTAATGGAGTAACTTAAGCTATATGAAAAAGCACCTGAGCAAGACCGTCGAATGCAGTTGGATTCACGGGAAGGTAAGGATTGGTATAATCCCTGCGAATGTGGAGAGGAAGTTATTACAATTACATATACTCTGGAGGCTTAAGATATTGCAAGATAGTAGCTACTTTGACCTCAACCATTAGTGTGCAAGAAGAACTTGTTCAACATATACCAAGGGGATGGTTCCCAATTTCAAAAAGACGCCATGGAGGTTACACCATAAGTAAGCTATTAAACAATCGGGAGGAATTTTATCCACAAAAGAGAGGATATATGAAGCATTTAAAGTACAGCAATAATGCTGTTAAAGTAACAGCATACATAAGAGTATATGACACACAGCTCAGAGAGAAAGATTAGATGACTAGATTAGATCCTCAAAATCAAAAGGATCAAACCAAAAGGTGATTGTAACCCAGATTCTTAAAAATTCCACCAAATCAAACAAAAGGAACTTCTCTGACAGCTTTCCATCACTGGAAATGTACGTATCCTAATTTCTCCCGCCAAAAGATAGAGATTAAAAAAAAAACTGACGCTACCAAAGCACCAAGTAACGACTCTCTTTTCTTGTCAATTCCCATCTCCAAAATGATACTCATTCCATCGTTTTCCATCAGCAAGGTAACAAAATTGTTTACTTCATTGACCCTGAGTACCAATGTCAATATCAAACGAGCAAGAGAAAGAAATACTTATATGAAAACTTCTGTATCATGAAGATTCGACGTTAATTGCAGTCGTGCAGACCATAGCGCAAAAAGAAGTAAAGCCCCAACAACACCATTTGTTCAGTGAGCCACACCGCGTAAGCAATACAGAATATGTGAAGATTCAGTAAAACGTTATGGAACAAATCTATCAATTTAACATTCGACTATAGGAGAGTAGGTCAGTCCAGAATATTGTTTACTCTCAATCAGTCTATGTGCCCTCAGTCAAATTTTGCATCATGGAGTATCACCAATTCTCCAGGACCACCCCCCCCCCCTTCCTGAAAGAGTCAAAATGTTACAAACCTTGCACATAAACATGTCTCTACTGTAGCTTCTACTTAACTAACTTATATCACAGAACTCTAGCCACATATTTCCAGTACTTCTATGCTCATAATTCATAACAGAGAAATTAAACAGTAAGATACAGAAACATATTTGAAGAGCCAAGAAAGAGGAAGAGAAGGGAAATGCAACACTTCACCAACAGTGAATCCAAGATGACTCTGTGCTTGAATAACTTAATGAGTTCTACCTGCTCCTATGAGACTGAAACTTGATATTTAGGTCAGTATGAGCAGAATATGAGATCTTCAAGTTGCAGGAACTCACATGCTCCGGAAGCAAATACCTATACAAAAGCATTCATCAGACTTCTAGCACAATTTCTCATTAAGGATGTCAAGAGAAGTATGAGGCAATAAACTTATCACGTGGCAAGTTCAAGTATAAAAAAATATCCAGAAAACCAAGAGGCAGAGCACAATAAAATTAGGATGCGGCAGGTTGTCAGCTATAGGAAATATATCAAGTAAATAAAGAAGCAGAGCACTTGGAGATAGCACGTGGTAAACGAGCATGATAATTTTAAGAACAATGTATTCATACTGATATGACTTATGAAGGATAGGCTGGATAGCTACTTTTCAAATATATGCTTATCTAGCTAAAAGAATTCTGCAAATACAAACTATGAATGTAATATATGATCGGGTCGTGCCTGGGTATACTTCTCCCATCTAATGCGTTTTTTGCTGCACTTGCTGTCTCCAAATCACTGAACTGAATCAATGCCTGTTCATAAACAAATCAAAGTTGAGAAAATGACATACAAGGTATGCCAGAAGTTCAAGATCAAAGTATGAATTGCACACCACACCTGAAAACCAGCAGCCTTTTCGAATGTCGCAATCTTGTGGACAAAGCCAAAGGTTGAAAATACCTTCCAAAATATAGAGAGATTAAAAAAATAAAAAATAAAAATAGGAATAACGAAGATGTCAAACAGTGCATTTCATGCCATCTCATCATAACAAGTATGAAATTAGCAATGGACTTAATCAAGTGCAGAATAACACCTGTACAATAAGCGTGACGATAGACCTTAGAAAGCAGTACGACGGACATCATTATATTTCCAAACTCTCTCCAACACTAGAATTTAAATAAGAAGCATCACCATCTGTGATTCAATTGATGCAAATTAAAACTCATGATTATAAAAGAGAACCACCCAAAAAAAAAATATGTAACCAGATGTATGCATCTTTGGAGACATAAAGCACAGATTCTACCAGCCGCTCATCCATGGTCACACACAACCAGAAACACATGCACATGCATCCGCACAAAAATATAAAGATGGGAGGAACAAGGACAGGTAAGGGTTAATGAAAGGGATATATCACCCACCCACCCACACACACACACACAAACAAAAAGACAGGAAATAAGTCAGTGCTCAGATTCCAACTATTTCTAGCAGTAATTAAAATTTGAAATACACAAAATTGAATTAACTCAGAGCAAGTCAAATTTATACCCAACAAATTTAGTGAATTTAACCACATCAAGATAACATGTTCAGCTGTCCACCACCCAAACGCAGCACAACACTGAAGTAATGGTTATTCAGAACAGACATTTGAAATGAAATCGGACACAAAGAACCACTCACATTCACTACCAAAAACAAAGCTGGTAGAAGCAGGCTCATATAACAAAACACTTAAATTCTACAATCATGATCCTCCGTAAAGCGAGCTGAAGTACCACGTATTATGCATTTAGGTTCACCTGGGGTATTTTCTCAGATCAATCATACCGGTCAACCCACCGATGGGTAATTGTATTTTCTATGAGTTACACTATAATAAAATCTGGCAATTCAAACATATTCCTGACAAGGAGATATCTTAGTGTCCTCCCAGGGTTTTTCTTCATTTACTTGGACACCACAGTTCATTCTTCCAATATAGATTTTGAGATCAAAATACTATATCATCATTCTCCCTCTCAAAGCACCACTAATTTCTAGGAACTTGAATGTTTCACAAAACTCAAGCTATTTGTTAAGCTCCTCCATCCTACTAAAAACTAAAGATCAAATACACACTTGCAGGATGTTGAACATCAAGCTATAGATATCTTATTGCTTCCTCATCCTAGTTGCAGCTAAATCAACAACAAACTAGTAAGGCTGATTACTTCCAAGTTCCTGAAAACCCATTCCTGCCTTCACCGTAATAAGAGCTCAATAAAAACACAGATGTAATGAGGATGATATCTTGGGACTTCCAAAGGCCAAAGTAACAATGGAATTAAAAAGGTCCAGGACTATACCACAAAAAATAAAAGTCCAGGACATCCTAAAGCTTCGAGGAATAATTCTTTCCTATCTATCAACCTTGCTTATAAGTCTTCGTTTCTCTACTTTTGGCTTTTTTCTCATTTCCCCACATTGACAATTCAATACTATGATTCCTGATATAGGTCCCAAATTAATTTGGGACTAAGGTCTTCTTGATGTAGCTGTTATGGTATTTGTATGATCCCCAGGCGCCAGGTTATATCATGATCCCCAAGGGGGGAAAGGCAGATGGGAAACCAATTATAGTTAACAATTGGATTCATGAACACTGAAAAACGTTTTGCAGGTTCACTTTGCAGCAAAACATGCGAATGAGTTTGACCGAGTCCAAATCATCCGTGATTTGTGAGTTTAGTGAACAATCCACCCCCAAGGGACTGCTATTGCAATGAATTATCTGCATAGTCATCTGGCTGAAATAATACCAAAACACGGAGGCAATGAAACGGATATGAAAATGTGGATTTCCTGCCAATGAAACTGAATCTTAAGCTGAGTCACTAGAAAGGAAACCAGGCCTTACTTTCCAGTGGAGCGCAGCTTACATAGCTATTACAAGTAAAAAGGATCTACCGACATCTCTGTTTCTAATACTTTCTGCCTTGCACAATCACAGTGGTAGAAGTTCATTACAGCCCGCCCTATATTTCATTAGTTCAAAAATGGTAAGTTTCTGACATGGAATCTGGCGATACGAACCTTTGCTAAACTTAGCAGTTACCAAATACTATAAATAGCACAAAAGAATGCCATTTTACAACCCTTGTATCAATTGTAGATTGCCTAACTAAATGTTATATCGTTCAATTTTAATTTGAAATACTGCTCTTCTTTAAGAAATTATCTACAGTCCCCATATCACAGATTCAGCACCTGTGGCTGTGGGAAGACCTCGAACAACATAAGATACGGCAAAGGCAATGTCTCCGAACAAATACTATAAGAGTTGTGATACCCCAAACCTCCAACTATTCATCGAGGTACATCCGCACATCCATATTATATGCTACCATATATTAAATACCTAATTCCTCAACAATCATAAGAAACAGGAAACGCTGACAAAAAGAACAATCACACAATATTCCTTGCCATGTTATAACGACAATGTCAGCTATATTGATCAATACAAAGACGCTTACCACCTGAATGACTTGAGCGGTTACATCACCAGCAACCCTTACAAATTGCATGGAACTAGCAACAGATTCACCTCAAGGTGGCCTACTATCCTAGGCGCCAATGTGGATCGCCTAACAAACCCATCACTGCATTCTATTTTAAAATTCTTATGTTCCTCTTTCAAGTAAGATCTCTACTCTTAGGTCTCCAATCAACACCCTGGAGAAAACCTCAAACATATACGGCTCAGGCATAAGCACAACAGAGTATCCTCACCCAATCAATTCCGGCAAACCTAGGGTTACTTAAACCAACCTTAGATATAATTGTGGTCTACATTCTTGTGCATAAAGCATACCGTTGCCTCCGCAACCATAACCGGAAAAAAAAAAAAAAAAAAAAGGCAGACCCTCTACACACGATCAGTAGGTGCTTGTTGTATGGTGTTGCTAGTCCATAAACACGTCTAGTATCCTTACCCAATCACTTACGGTAAACTTAGGATCGCTTAGACCAACCTTAGATATAATCGTGGTTTACATTCATGTGCATAAAGCATACCATTACCATTACTTCGGGATGCCTTGACAAAAATAACGAGCTAAACAAAATGAGCAACGAGCCCCACTACACTCAAATCCCTTGTCACATTGCAATGCTATTCACTCATTACCAATTACTAGACAAACACTCACCAGATTAATAACTTCACTTTTAGCATAACTTCAGCATCACTAAACTTTGTATGGGGATTACATTCATATGGCACAAAACATACCATAACCATTACTTCCACGAAAAACTCGAGTAAAATCGAAAGAACTAATAAACAAAGCAAGCAACGAATCCAACCAAGCACACACGAAATTCTCCACCATATAGAAATGCAAACTCAGTCGAAACCGATTACTACGAAAACCACTCACCAAATGAATAACTTCAATGGTAACATCACCAGGCTGTACTCCTTCCATCGTAACCAACAAGACATTCCCCGGCGTATCGCCGGGACTCTTATTGTTAACAATTTCATGCCTGTTTGAATACTGTATGTACACCGTCTTACCCCTAACTTGTGCCGGCTCCGACGACGACGCGTAATACGACACCATCGATATCGCCTGATTCAACTCCGCCTACAATTCAAAATCAAATTGGAACAATCAACCAAAACACAAACAATTTTACAAAAACAAAAGGAAGCGTAAAGATTACGTATTCGACGAAAGCTTGGTTGCGATTAGCGCCGACGTTGCATTTAGTTTGTACGATCTTGCCGAAGGGGTTACAGAGCTCGATGAGCTCTTCTTCGGAACACTCCCATGGCAGATTACGCAGGTGGAGGACCTTCGATGGCGTCTGAGTGTACCTAAATTGCTGTGTTCCTGATGTTGACATTGTCGGAGAACTGAAAATTAGGGTTTCGGGGAGAAAAATCGAGGGATTTTCTGTTCTAATTTGGGGGAGAACAGGGAGATGAAGATGAACTATTAATTTTTAGGGGTTTGATCGAAAGTGATGGATTTTGGGGATTTTTTGAGATGGTGTGAGAGGAAAGTGGAGGTATATTGGTAATGGAATAATGTTCGGCGAGGGGTGTGCACATTTCGGTTCGAATTCATAGTCGATAGTCGATAGGTTCGGTTTGAAATCGATTTGGGTTGGGTCTCGTTTCGATCGATGACGGTGTTTCTATCCTAGTTTTTTTTTTTTGTTAATGGTGTGGGACAATACTTCATAGTCGATAGTCGATGCTTGTTTATTGTTAGCTAGTTTTTGTTTCTTGTTTTAGGGATTTTTTTTCCCTAAGCCAATGAAGGCAAACATATCTGGCAAAAGATGTAAGAGAGAGAAGCTTGATGGGATATCCAACATTTATAATGTCTCGTGACTTTTTAACTCGTAATAATCCGCAAATATTCTGACCGACAAAACTGTAAAATGTACATCAATTTTGAGTTGTTGATAGGTTAATCTGTGACAGGTTGTGGTATTTGAAGTAAAAGTTCTATCTCGGACGATGTATATTGAAGTAAAAATGCCAAGTTTTGAAAGTATCAAGTGCATCACACTAAGTTTTTGAGAGCATCACGAGCAACGCACTGTCATGTCGTTTATCCTACATCGTATGTTATTCATAAAATTTGATATAAAAAATATAGCAAATTGTGTACAAGACATAAAATTTTGAAGAAGTGTTTACTCTTTCATGTAAGCATCTTGTTTATTTTGTGGATTCTCTCTTAAGGTTCACTATAGTTTCGTGTACTACACTCATTGTTGTTTCAGCGCATAACAAAAATCATGTAAGACTTTATTCACGTGTTAATTGTATGGGACTTTTAAACAACCCCTGGCCTCCCTATGCAAAAAGAACATGTTTCAAAAAATTTAGTAACCTCCATCTCAAAGAAAATTTGAACTTCCTCTATCACTGGCGAAATACTTATGCATCCCTTTAAGAAAAAGATGTTAATGAAGTTCCTAATCATGGACTAATACTAACATAATGATAAACCATTCTTCAATTTTATTAGGAAGTTTATGATCATTCCAAAGTGGTGATATGATCAAACATTCTTCAATTGATTTTTGTGACACTATGATTACTAATTGCAACTTTCATTTCACTACTGAAATCTTATAAACTAGTCAAAATCTATATCCAACACTTTTTTAATAAATGCATCAAGATCATTACCTTAAAAGTATATCACTTCTTGGATATGTCGTTCTAAGTTACAAATAACATTTTGAGGACCAATTCTTTTTCCAAAATGAGTGTATTCCCTAAGGTACTGTAAATGAGTATATTTTTTTTTTTTTTTTGGTACAGTGTAAATGAGTATATTGAATATGTATCTCGTGACTTTTACTCGGTATATCCCCTGAATATTTCTTAATATAAGACAAAATGGTGAGAAAGTATGCAAGTTTTGAGCTCTTAATAAGTCGATCGGTGACAGGTTGTGCTAATAAATGTTTGAAGTTAAAATTGTATCCTCGACGATCCGTAATAAAGCAATAAATTGTTAATGCGTGTATGCTAAGTTTTTGAGAGCATCACCAGTAGTGCATAGTCAGGTCTCTAACACCAATGCTTATACCTTAAATTATTTTAAGTATGGTCCCTACTCCTCTATTGTGAGGAGGACCACCATGCTCATTGTGCTCCTTGGAGCATGATATAATTTACCCTCTAACACTAATATTGTATGTTATTCATCATGTGACACTGTTAAAATATGATACTCCGTATTGAACATTAAAAAAAAAAATATTATACAAGAAACAAGTTTTTGAGGAAGAGTTTACTCTCTCATGTAATAGTCTTATACGTGTAGTGAGTTTCTCTTAATGTTCACTATTGATTCGTATGCTGCGCGCATCTGTGTTTTAACAGTTATCCCCTAAAACTTTATTCACATGTAAATTGTACGATGTTTTAGTTTTAGTCTATCGAACAACCCTTCCCTATTTTAAAAGAACATGTTTCAAGTTTTTTCAGTAACCTCCATCTCGAGGAGATCATAAAATTCCTCTACCATTGGAGGAGTACTTATCCATCCCCTAAAACAAAAGACACTAAGTGAGTTCCTAATTATGATATTTTATATGATAATCACGATATAACACTCATGTACAAGACTTTTGTAACTTTTGATCACGAGAGCATTCCAAGTATCTATGGAGAATGTTGAGGGTTTTTTCAAGTATATTCGCAAAGTATTGACCATAAATAAGTTGAGAAGATTTGTTTATAAGCTAGTAGGGTACTTCTTGTATCACCAATTGATTTTACCTTACTGAGCTTGTGGCATGTCCAGTGCCATGACGCTGACCACTCACTATAATCGCTTGTTATCAAAGCCCATAAACGCTACATATCCTCGTCATCTTCTATGAGCCAAAGCCTCATGACCACACCCGCTCCTTTTGATATAAGACCTACGACACCAACCAAGTAAAAGTCAACTAGACCATCCCATCTACTCTATATTACTAGGCACACCAACACAACGCGTCCACTTTGCCCGCCGAAGCAAAACTTTACTCGAAGATTTATCACTAACTAATGTGCTCGATCAAGTTGATCAGTTGTCGGCAAGCCAATATATAGCCATAATCTTATCGCGCGATTACACACATACCAAAATATATGTCACTTCATAAAACACCCGACTTAAGGAAACGAATAACCAAATAATTCTACTGTAAGAAATCACGATTGTGTTAGAATTTGGGTGGTCCATTACTACACCGATATTACCGATTTATTTCGTGTTTAAGGTGAACCTCGAAACTCGGTTTCATTGCAATTGTCAAAAGAAAAGAAGGAAACAAAGATAATACGGAGTAATTGAAGTAACCCTAAACCGGCAACACAGAAGAGCCGCTTATATAAACTACTCTTTTCCGTTTATGACGCGATAAATTCTGAAGCGTACTCTACAAGATTAGACGACCCACAGATTTCGAGCGATTCCCACCCCAAATCAATCGTCCTATTTCCGCCCAAATCAATTTTAGCTACTTCTCAGGTAAACCCTAAACCCCCTTTTCCGTATATTAGATCGTCGTTTCCCCCAAATTGATCAAATGATTTCTATTCATTATAACTGGTAAATTTTAGTGTAAAAAACTTCTTGGTGATGCTTTAGCTGAGTAATTAAAATTAGGGGATTGGTAAAAAAGTCGCTGAAGATTAATTTTTTTAACCTGATTGTTGAATTTCAGTGTTTTTTTTTGTAGCTGCTATATTGGGAACAATTGAAAAATCAGATAAAAAATTTACCTAGGTTTCGCATCGATTTTCTGGGAAAATTAAAATAAAAGATGGAAATTTTGCAGTTTATATGAAAGAAATTCTGTGAATTTTGATTTATTAGGGGGAGGTTTTATTAGGGTTTTGTATAGGGCTGTCGAATTTACGAGATTGTGGTGGTTTTAGGTAATTTTGACTGTGGAGTGATGGCGGGGCATAGAAATAGTCACGGTAAGCGAGCACACTCGTCGGAACGGTCTGAGAATGGGGGGCATAAGAGAAGGAACCCTGGTGAGGACAGTTTCGCAATTGGACCTGATGATACTGTGTATCGGTATCTCTGCCCTGCACCGAAGATTGGGAGTATTATAGGTAGGGGAGGGGAGATTGTTAAGCAATTGAGGTTGGATACAAAGTCGAAGATTAGAATTGGGGAGACGGTGCCTGGTGGTGATGAACGAGTGGTCACGGTTTATAGTTCAAGCAATGAAACAAATCCCTTTGATGAGATGGAGACTCAGGTCTGTCCTGCTCTCGATGCGCTCTTTAGGGTTCATGACAGAGTTATTGCTCTAGAGTCGGGTCCTGATGATGAGCCAGAAGGTGCCCAAATTGTTACTGCTCGGTTTCTTGTGCCAAGTGATCAGATTGGATGCATTATTGGGAAAGGAGGGCAGATTGTTCAGACCATCCGTAGTGAAACTGGCGCACAGATCCGTATTCTTAAAGATGAACATTTGCCAGCATGTGCTTTGAGCACTGATGAACTTTTGCAGGTATTTTCTCATTTTCATGTCTTTAGCATGTGTAAGCTGTATGTGCCTGTTGTATGATGTTGCCAGTCCATGTATTTCTCTGTTGTTGATTGTTTCTTTGGTGATTTTCCTAACGAATTTGCTGCTGTTGGGTTTTAGATCTCTGGAGAAGCACCAGTTGTGAGGAAAGCACTCTATCAGATTGCGTCTCGCCTTCATGATAATCCTTCACGTACTCAGCATATGCTTGCTTCTGCTTTGCCTGCAAGTTTATACGCATCAGCAGGTTCACTGATGGGTGGACATGGTGGTGCTCCGATTTTTGCTCCCATTGTGAGCCCTTATGGAGGAGGTTACAAAAGCGAGAGGTCAGAATGGTCACGTTCTTCTTACTCTTCCAGGGAAGATTCATCCGGAAAGGAGTTTTCTATCCGCTTTGTCTGTCCTACTGCAAATATTGGAGGTGTAATTGGAAAAGGTGGTGCTATCATTAACCAAATCCGGCAAGAGTCGAGAGCAACTATCAAAGTTGATAGTTCAACTGTTGAGGGTGATGACTGCCTCATTACCATCTCATCAAAGGAGGTAAACATTTTTCGTTGTGAGGATACTTGTAGATAAATTGGAAAATTTCTGGTGTTTGTCTTTATTCCGTTTTGCTTGTAAACAGTACATTGAGGATCAATTTTCACCAACTATCGAAGCAGCCAGGCGCATACAACCTAGGTGTAGTGAGAAAGTTGAGAGGGATTCAGGAATAATTTCATTCACAACTCGAATCCTTGTGCACTCTTCACGCATTGGCTGCCTGATTGGAAAAGGTGGTGCTATTATTAGTGAGATGAGGAGCATGAGCAAAGCTAATATCCGCATACTTTCAAAGGATGATCTTCCAAAGGTTGCAGCCGAGGATGATGAAATGGTGCAGGTAAGGGGTTAAGGCTGACTTTATTTGTTCATCTTGGGATACAAGGATCCTTGGCTGCTAGAATTTATTTGCCTATTTGTCTATAGAATAGAAAATTTGAGTTAAAAAATTCTGCTTTATCTTTTAGATCTCTGGTGACCTGGAGGTTGCTGAAACTGCACTCATATATATAACGTCAAAACTGAGATCAAATCTTTTCGAGAAGGAGGGGCAAATGATACTTCCAGTTCATCCCTATGTCCCACTTTCGCCAGAACCTGAGCCCTTGCCATATGAAGGTAGAGAGAGTAGAAGACATGGTCGTGGCCTTTCTTACTCTGGTGGATATGGTTCGAGTGATTTACCTCCTCCTGATCATTATGGTAGCTATGCTCATGGTGGTTTACAGGTATCCTCTATAATCAGTCCTATCCTTATCTGATGTGTGAAGAGATTGTCGCTTGTATCAGTTTGTAGTAGTCTTTGGGTTATTGGATGTTAATCTAATTCTCTTTATGTCTGTCTGGTATATTTATTTGAAATATAACATTGTTTTTCTCATGTGACTTTCAGAGCAGTGGAGGTGGAAGTAGTTATGGCATGTATGGAGGAGGTTATTCCTCAGGACGCACTAGTACTTCAGGGTAAGAATCTATTCTGTTTTTTTTCCTGTTTCCGAATTAGTATGGTGGATAGGGAAGACAGATAAATTTATCCGAATTTTTTTAACTGCTGTCTACTACCCCAAAGGCTCAAACTCACCCTATGCAGAGGTCTTTCTAGGTGATATTCAGTATGACAGAAAAATTAATAAAGTTAAATCAATGGATTGTAGTGTACGAAGCTGTTGGATTTGCTATCTTTCTTGAGCAATTTTTTTTAGTTCAGTCTGCTTAGTTATGATGTCTTTGGGGATGACAACATTCTATAAATTCTGCAGTTTCTGTGTTTTCTTTTTATTCTCTCTTTATAAGAAGGATGTGTTCTTTATTTGATTCCGGTCACTTTCAGATTTTCTGGTAGGTTGTCTGGTCCAAGTCCAGTCTCCCGACGGAAGCCTTACTACTAACGATATCCTGTAGGCATTGGCAGGTAACTGTATCATCTTCTTCTTTTCTATGTCTAATGTTACTCTTATCTTTGCAACCTCATCTACAATTTGCAAGTCTTGTCTAATCTAGGCTGACTCCTGTATAAAGAGTTCTGATGCTCACATTTTCCGTGTCTTCCTTTCGATTCCCTTAAAAACAGCTGAGACTTTGAAGCCCTGAGAAGCCTGCTTTCTGACTCTTTTGACGAAGCCTCCTGCCTAAACCCGAAGATCAGAACAAATGGATTTGACAAATATATGGCCAACCTTGATGCTTTTGTCCAGGAGACCAAATTATCCGAAGAACTACAATATGAAACTTGCCATGTCCATGATACCAAATACCAAGCTCTTTCTGCTCCTGGTCCTTCGAGCCTGTGTAGCTTGTTTTGCTCTATGTTATTCAACTTTGAGATAGCTTTCCCGTTGTAACTTAGGTTTGAAGTTCGTTTTATCCACTGCCGTTTTATTCCCGCCTAAACTTAGTACTGAGTGTTTTCCCTTTCAGCTACTGTAGCACCTTAATACCTGGATCAAATATTAGAGGCAGCTTCTGCTGTCTCCAAAATGCCTGCTATGACCATGCCGTTGCTAGTCTAGTTGATAAAGTTCAGATCTTTTATCCTCCTATTCTCATTCCCTGCTTCTATTGTGAAATTAGTCTCTGCTCTTCATTTATGGTTTGATGATGGACAATTCTAAGCTCCTTATTCTTTAAAACTTAAAACTTCCACACCTGATACATGGTTATGTTTGCAGTTTCTTGAACACTCCGTTACATTTCTATAAAACTAGTTTTGATTGTTGACCTTCTTGACAAAGTGAAGAGACCAAACATTTTACGAACCCTATACAGTGCTTAGATATTTTAATAGAAATCTCTAAATTGCTCAAACTAGGTTAAACACGGTGTTTTATGTTTAGCACAATGTCTTCTATTTCACTCTTTTTGCTATTCAATACTTGGTCTTGTTATGTTTTATAAGTTAAATGTAGGTTAACCATCCATACATCTTGGTTTGTGAGATAGGAAGGAACTAATAAGTGGTTTTGGTTTATAAATTTATCGCTGGTATTTTGTAAAAGCCTGGTGTAAGATTTAACCAAGCCTTTTTTAGCTTTTTCAAAAATGTTCTTGTGGCATACTTTGGTTTGGGGAACTGATGGCGGCTGCATATAAGGCTTTGATATATCAAGGACATATAGCCAAACGCATTCTCGGTACATTGGAAGTTGGTCATGTGCAACATTGTGATGCTGGATGCATGTCAGATCATTTGGCTAAGAGATTAGGGAAGCCTTGTCAGGGGTGATGGATCATAGACGTGAGTTTGACCTTTACAGCCAAATTTCATTTCTTTGTCTTCCGCAAATTACTATTTCTATTGTGTGCATCTTTTTCCCTACAGCCCTACCATTGGAGATAGTACCTAGACTGCCTACTGATTTTAAGTCATGGACTGGTTTGTTACCCCTTTGCCTAAATTAATTGCAACAGCACTGTTGTCGTTGTTACAAATGTTTGCTCATGTTGACTGATAGGCAGCAGATTGTGCATAAATTTCATAGGTACTGTGTTAGCATGTCTAAATCCAGCAATTTTATCAATTTCTGATGGATACATTATTTTGCTACATATTTTTTCTCCACCTTCCCAAATCCTCCTTATCTGGTGGTTGTCAAGTAATAGAGAATTTTGGGGTACAATTGAAAAGCAAATTTGGGCATGAGAGGTAGATATGGGGAGGGTGTAGTGAGATTTTGGATGAAAGATGAGAGGAAAGGTTGCTCTATTGCTAGTAGGGAGGCAGTGTCAAAAGAACATTTGAATGAATGTTTTAAGAAATAAACTATTCCATGTCATTTATGGACAAGGTGTGCAATTGTGTCGTATAGGATGATCATTTTCATGGGGGCCGTGTTATGCGACGACCTCAACCATCGTTTACACTTCCACCCCTATTCAGAATATGTTTCTGAACATACATGTTCTTGTTTGTGAAATGCTTAGAAATTTTGTTTTGGGGAAAACAAACAATAGTATATCAAGTGTGAGCATCAGCTTAAAGGCTTGTGTAGTCAGATCATAAAACCAGATGAAGTAAAGTTTAGCAAACATAAATTGAAGCGTGTGGACACTGATCGTAAAGTGACACCAGCAGAGGTGATTTCTTTCGGCAAGTCTTGTTAAGAAGGGTCCTCTTATTTTTTAATTTTTTTTATCTCAAGGAAAGTGAGGTTTTTTTGGCTATATAAAGCAAGTTATTTTGGTTTTATAAGGAGCGAGTTTAAGGTGGTGAGATGTAGCTTTACGCCTTTGTGTTGTGCAAGAATTAATTTATAAGCAACAGAATAGCTGTGATAATGGGTAAAAGCACCCTACATTATCATCTTGTACATTTTATGCATCCATGCTTGTCTCTATATGCACATTCGTTGACCTAGGTGAGAACTGGTCGGCGTTTCAAGTCACTAGCCTGTAAGGCATGGAGTTGAGTTCGCCCGCACATGCTTAGCGGCCAAAACATGGTGTTGAATTGATCTTTACAGACAAGAATGCCTTTCAGCGAGAGCTCGCTCTATGATCAGGTTCATTAGCTGTCGATTTTGAATCACAATGTGAAAGTGGTAGTTTAGAGGGTGAAGATGGAAGAGGTGGTCCGACTGGTTGTTACCTGTTAGTGAACAATAATAGATTAATAGGCATTGTTAGGACTTAGGACAACTTCTGTAGTGGCATGGTGTACAATTGGAGCAATTTTCAATTTGTAAAATATTTCGTTCGAAAGTAAAAGGAAAAACGAAAGCTTAATGTAATTGTCTTTGCAATTTTGGTTGTATTAATATTCTGTGCGTGTACTACTGAAAAAAAAAATCTTCAGTATACGTAATCATGTCTTCTGGTACCAATTCTCTTGATCATTTCAGTAACATTGGAAGTAAAGATCAATTCCTATATTATACGGGTTAAGGTTGCACATCGAACCCTCTCTTGCATCGTGAAAGCCGGGTGTGTTGGGGACCTGGGGTCGGGGGCGATATAGATGTTTTGGAACTTCTGCTATTCAATTCGGAGACGGCCCATGCATTACGGAGTATGTATTCACAAGGTATGGGTCCTCTGAAAATGAATGGAGAATACTTTGTTTGTATTAATTATTGTACGAACGCAACCTTCAATTTGCGTTGATTTTGCTCCTCGACTCGCTATGTTTGAATTGACACATTTGCTGGGGTATAGAAATGGACAAAATCATCAACAATTGATGAATAAACCAATATTGCACGGCCGAGATTACAGTCAGGTGGTGTGAGATGGTGATTTTTGTATTTCCGATTGAATTTTACACCTTTCCATGTGAAAGACCGAGAGGAGCACTTGGGAACTGTGACTCGCATGGAGTTCAGTTCCGAGAGTGTAAATACTGCTATTCGGATTTCCCTCATGATTGTCATCATTTCAACATTCTTGATTGTGAACAAACTCTCGGTACTGTGCTAAAACGTAGGGTGTGACTGTTGACACTTTCAAGTTTCAGTTCAACTTTAGAAATGAGTAAAATAGACCCACGAACGTCGAAATAGTGCTGGTAGGCTTAATTCATACATTCATACTCCTTGCTACATCATGGGAAAAGATGAATAATTGATTAACTAAAAACGACTGTACTTAACAGTTTTAAAGAAAAAGAAAGATGATCGAGACGATACTTGATCAATTGCTTGTCCACTTAACGGTTTTGGATTCATATCGAAAAGTACTTATCATCACAAGTTGTAGCATGAGACAAGGAGGATGAAATGTAGCCTAGCATAACTTGCCGTTCAGCCTGTTCTTTCGTCTTTAATTATCAAGTTCACTTGAGGTGCGAAACTTGAGAATAAAGCTGCCGGCAAGTCATCCTTGGCTACAATTCAATTTGCCTCTTTCCCACATGCTAAGACCTTTGATGAAATCATTATCGTAGTACCTAGTAATCCATCGTATTAATCGTAACCATAGAATAGTATCCACGGCCAATTGCGACTGCTAACTATTAGCAGTCGTACATCGGCATTTTACTGGAAGTGATGAACTAGGGAGAAGAAAGACAATGAACGAGTGAGGTAATTTTGTGAAGAAACATGTGGAAAAGAAGGAATTATGCTGAAGTTTATAAAGGTGTTAAAAGTGCATGGTTGGGTTTAATGGCAAAATGTACGTAGATCATAAATGTAGGAAATGTAGAGTGTTGTTACACCTTTTTGTCTGTGTAAACCCAATTTTTTTCGAGTTTTAGCCAACGGGATAAAAGGAGGAGTAATAGAGACAGTAAAATAGCGTACGATGTGAAGATGTGACTTTTGCATGGCTTGTCTAGAACTGAGGGATCGACTTTTTTACCACTATGAACAATCACCATCACTTATAATTTAACAAGGCCTTTTTACCTCTGTACATAACACAACACTCTGGTTTGGTAAGTACTACTTTCATGGTTGTTTCAACTGTTTGTGGTACATACGAGTAACTATATAGTGACAAGGGTGGATATATGATGATTCGAATTTGCGCAACACTAAGTAGGCACGTTGATTTTCTAGTCACTAAGCAAACCTTGATTCTCGGTTTTCTCAATTGTTAATAGTGTACATTTTGTTTTGAGGTAAGTTGTACATATTTTGATGGTATTTGAGGAAGTGAGGTTATGTTTTGACTACCATCATTCTAATATAAATTGAAGAAGTTATAATAAAGTTATAGAATAACACATTTCTACATTGCGGCTTTTTTATTCGAATTTAGATCCAATTGAGTCGAAAAGATTTCCACCATGCTATTTTACTTTAAAAAAAAATTAAGAAAAAGAATCACGTACATAGTACACCACTAATTCTGTTCATTTATTTATATTTTATTACATTACCATGTATAACAACCTTTGCCAATTATAAATTAAAAGAAAATAAATTAACATGATCCTCAACTTTCATACTAGTATATCTATACCATACAAGGTTAATACATATGGAGCCTTGCACTAGAGATAATGTGTTGAAAATCAAGATGAGATTTGGGCGCATTTTCCTTGAAGGTCACTTTAGATTTTTCGTGGTTCAGAACGAAGATATTGCTACAAACACATTCAAAACAAATGAGCATCATATTAGGGCTTTTTAGAATTGAAGTCAGCTTGAGTTAGATTGGGAAGATAAATGCATGGAGGTAAAAGATACTCGTGATCAGGTTATAACTCTCGCGTGTACGCCACGGTGTGTCATGTGAAATTCATTATGAATTAACTTATTGATAACTGGTATATGTTTTTATATTAATGTGCACTACATCAGAGATAATGAGTTAGAAATCAAAATGAGCATTGGGCGTGTAATGCGTGAAAACTACTGTAAATTTTTCGTGGATCAAAAGACATTGCTACAAAAACATTCTAAAACAAAACATCATCTTATGGCTTTAAGAAGTCAACTTGAGCCAGATTGGGTGAAAAATGTATGAAATTAAAAGAGACATCTCTGAAGATTCGTGATGATGTGAAAACTATTTCGTGTACGGATGAGTATGTGAAATGAGAATTCACTGTGAACACTCTAATCCATAACAAGTATACCTTCACATTACTGTGCATTAAATGAGAGAGAATGGGTTAGAAAGTTTAATGAGCTTTGGGCGTGTATCTTGTGAAAGCTATTTTAGATGTTTCGTGGATCAAAAGACATTGCTACAAACACGTTTCAAAGAAAATAGCATCATATAAGGCTTTACAGAAGTCAGCTTGAGCTAGATTGGAATGATAAATGGATGAGTTAAAAATAACATCCCTGAAGATTTGTGAAAAAGTTGCAATTTTGGCGTGCACGCCACGGTGTGTCATGTGAAATTCATTCTGAATCCTCTAAATTTATTACCATTATATTATGCCTTCATCTGTGCGCATTAAAGCAGAGATAATGGGTTAAAAATCAAGACAAGCATTAGGTGTGTAACTCGTGACAGCTATTGTAGATTTTTCGTGGATCAGAAGACACTGTTACAGTTTCATTCAGAAATAAACATCATATTGGGCTTTAAAGAAGTCAACTTGAGCCAAATTGGATGAAAAATGTATGAAATTAAAAGATACATCCCTAAAGATTCATGTTGATGTTTAAACTCTTTCGTGTAAGCAAGCCTAAGTTAAATGAAATTCACTACGAAGTAAAAAGAAAAAACCCAATATGTTATGCATGAAGTAAAAAGCATCTGTAAATATTCATGGTAAAGTTGTAATTCTCTCCTGTACGCCAAAGTGTGTCTCATGCATGAAACTCACTTTGAATTTTCTTATCCATAAACTAATACTTATGACTTCATATATACGGAGTACTAATGCACCAGAGTGTGTCGCGAGAAATTTAGAACTAGTATGCCTTCAAATTAAGTATGTAACGAAATTTATTCTTTTGACGATCTTAATCTATTGAGCCTTTACAAAGTTGCAATGCCTTGTGCCTTTGTGGATTCTTTTTTCATAAATAAGAATGAGCATAAAATGTTGGTCGGAATGAAAAAGTTTAAGATTTTAACTGTGTTACTATACTGAGGAACATAACAATGAACACTATTTGAGCTTAAAGTACACTTAAGAAAGCTTATAAATTATAACCATGCATAGTTGCATACATCGGATATACACATTTGTTCATAGCATCAAATTTGATTACTGTTGTGGGTATCAACTACAGTACTTGCTTAAAAAACGAGACATTTGCTGAGCTTTAATCGGAGATGTGGTATCGTATGCTAAGTTCTTACAAGCGAATATGCAACATCGGATGTGCACCTATTTGTACTTCTATCTTCCTAGCTTGCTACCTACAGTATGTCCCAACACAACAGCGAAAACTCTTTCCATCTCAGTACCGGGATCATTGACCTCTGACCTAGCGCGCCAAGCAATATGATCGTCTGGCCTGACAAGAATGGCTCCGTGGTCATTCATCTGACAGAGATCCCACCATGATGGCGAATCTGGGGTCTTCTTCACCTCCATTACGTTTGTGAAAGAACCCAGTAAGGACGGCATTTCATCAGTCTTATGACCAGTTTTCTCCGGCCATATTACACACACCTTGACTAGAACTTCAAATCTCTCTCCCACCTCCAATGTTGCTTGAGCCAGATCGTAGGATGACTTCACTGGTGCTATTAAAAGTAGAAATTCAAGTTTGTCCCCAGACACGAGGTCCAGTGTCGATATAACCTAGTAAAGACAGCAGGAAAGCCCGAATCAGAGACTTGCATCAAGGACTTAATACGAAAACAAAACTCAAGCTTGAGTAGCATACCTCGCCAGATACACTTGGTAATGATCTCAGTTTCATGTGGGGAAGCCGTGAACCTGGTTCTGATGATGGAGTATAATCTCTTCGGCGGCCAGTGGGGACATATTCCGTATCAGGATTGACATGCGCGCCAGGTACAACAGCGCCATCCAAGTATCTGCAACATATTATAGCGTTTGATCCAAAAACCCCTCGTCAATAGAAAGCGAAAATGCTACATCAATAATTGTTTACCACAGTGACAGGAAGTTTATCTAGTCAAGAGCCATCTTTAAACAAATCATGTTGGAATTGAATGGGGCATGCAGAAAGCTAAGTGAAGCTAGGGTGTCATTTAAGCTGGAAATACCTGAAACCAAGATCTTCAGCAGGAAATAGTAGCTGAAGGCTATTTCCTTCTTCAAATATACGCTTCAATCTGGCAAGTCTGGATGAGCCAATTGGATTTCTTTCGCTCAAAACTGTTTCTGAAAGTTGTGCCCTACCTACATTGAATATCTCATTCAGGAGCACTCGCTGAAGTCCAGATGGTAGAATCAAGCCAAGACCATCAGTAATTACTCTGTGCACTGCAAAAGAAAGAAAAGACCGTATGTCACAACTGGTCATTGGTTGACACATGGCTCCACGAGTTACAGCCTTACGGAAGGAAGGGGGAGGGGGCGTTTGGGGCGTTTGTGAGCACCTGAATTTGCGATGGTAGGGTCAAGTCCAAGGGCAGCCGGAACCTTCAGGGCTGCTCTGAAATTCTCAACACTGAGTGCCGTGTTGGAAATAGCAATCTAGCCATCATCAAATAAGTAAATCAGCTTAAGATGGCTGGAATTCAAAAATTGACAGATCAAAACAGCAGATCAGTGCAATATGCCAATACCGGTCGTCGTTCTGCTTCATACGTGTTGAGAAGTGTGATTGGAGCAATTCCATTGACAACAGCAGCAAGCTTCCAAGCAAGATTATGAGCATCCTGGATACCAGTATTCATTCCTGTCCACATCACAGGCTGGTATGTAACAACAAACCGAACTCACAAGAAAAAGGATGCAATAAGTTCTAAGTTGATCATTAAAAAAAACAGTAAGTTGGCAGAACAACCTTACCAAAACCACCAGCTGGAGGAAAACGGTGAGCTGCATCGCCAGCTAGGATGATTTGGTCGTTGCAAGACAAGAACTTCTCAGCTACTTCGGCATGCATCGCCCAAGGCTTAACATCAACTACAGCTATATCTAAAAGCTTGTGGCCAGCTAATTTTAAAATCAATTGCTCGCACATCTAGACCAATTGAAGACATAAAAATTATCTTTCAGAATTCAGAATAGAGCATGCAAAGAATAACACACATCACATGATAATTCTAAGTTTTATAAAACCCTAATTATCATGTGAAATATTGTGAATTTGACCTGTGTCTAGTGATGGTTCCTTGTTACTTGAGTTCGCTTTTCAAGTGAATGGAAAAACTATCCAGACGGCAATGAATCATTACCTCGGGCGTAAAATCTTCAGGTTTCTGCTGTGGAGGATAATATGGGACCTGAAGGTTTATACAAAAGAATCATATTCCATTCAATGATGACGTCAGAAACAGCGTCTAATTAGAAAAGAGATGATGGTGTCATATGACTTCATGATATACCTGCAGGACAAATTCCCCTTGCCGAAGATCATGAGCAACAAGAACTGCAATTGCTTCGGTATTGAAAATAAAGTAGAGCATGCCTGGTCTTTCCCTGAGTAAATATCGTCCCAGGTCTTGGCTTACAAAATGTACACTGACCATTTTCTGCAAGTCTCTTTCTCCTTTCATCTCAATTCCAGCAAGCTTTCTCACTGTACTTCTTGCACCGTCTGTGCCAACAAGAATACCACACTGTATATCTCTCTCTATTGTCTGTCCCTCCTTTTCGAAAGAACAAGTGACATTAATACAGTGATCAGTCACATTAAAGGACAAATACTCATGGCCCAGTAAAATCTCCCTCTCGTTAATATGTCGATTAATTTCGTCCCCTTTACGAAATTTAAAGTTAAGATTCTGAAGTTTCTTCAACAATTGCTCGGTTAACTTGTATTGAGAAAAGTGAGCAATAGTTACGGGACTGACAACTTGCTCAAAATCTGCAGGACAGAGGCCACTCATTTGACTGATTGATACCTTTCGCAAGTTAAAACATTTAGGTACCCATAATAAATTAAATCACACAAATACACTTGAATGCTTTAAAGCAGGACAACAGATACACATGTAGCACACACAAGCGCAAACTGAAAAGTGGTGATATAAGTATTGGTTGAAGTATGCTCCTCTTAGTTTACCTTAAATAATACAGTTACTCATACCTTGAGGTTGCATATGATCCACTGAGCCAAGGATGGAGCCATACAATGAAGTACAATATATGAACTTCCTCCACAAATCCACGGGAGGTTGAAGATTTTGTATATCTTCAGCTAGAGCATCTAACTTGCGGAAGACCTGGGGAGGAAAACTGATGAAAACAGCATTCGACATCTCATGATACCAAAAAATTAGTACCTTCAAGAACCTATAATCTTCATAAACAAATACCTACTTCCATGGACCTATTGTTGATGACATGAGCTTGAGGGTGCTTAGAAAATGTTGCACTCTTCTCTAAGACAGCACATCTGACACCTAGTGAAAAATAACACATCTCAATCACAGAGCCAAGTAAACTCATAAATTAAGCACAAAATTACTGGAAAAAGAAGCTAGTCATCCTTTCCAAAAGGGCCTCTCATATAGTAACATAGCCATATCACGATATGAGAGAATATAATCAAATCCCAGCCAGCACAAGACAAACCACACAACCAAGTCCCAATTCTAAACTGAGGGTTGATTGACCAAACAACAATTGGGGAAACAAAGAAGAAATTTTTTTCTCAAAGAAACCCCATCATCTTGCTTGGAGTTTAACTCAATAAAATATCAGATCATTGATTCCAAAGTGATCCATTCACAGTCAAAATCGATATTAGCATATAGTGAGAAACTAGGATACCGACAAGCCTTTGGAGAGCTCTAAGAACGCCAAAGCATTCCACTATGCAACCCAAATATGAAGAATGTGCTCATAGATTCACACATACATTCCACCAGCTTCTTCACGTTCACTGTCACTCTTAAAGTGTAAACTAACCACAGATCCTTTTGAACAATGCAGCAAGCTCCACATCGTTACCCCATTCCCTTTTTCTTTCAAACGCAAGAAATGGCCATATCAGACATGTTGGTCCTTCTGATTATTCACTTCCCCATCACAATACGGACATATAGTGAAACCAAATTCCACCAAAAACCCCAATCACATGCCACATAAGCTTCTCCATACTGTGGAAAAAAACCTCATAAATAGAGCTGCAACTCTGCCTCACTCGGCAATGGCCTACGTGTCGTCAAATTTCATCAAATGAACATCTCAATTACAATGGGCACTTATAATTTAAATTTAAAAGGAAATAACTTCAAATTGGCAAACTTTGAGCTTAAACTTGTGTTCAATCTCTCAAACTTCTTGTTATTTCCTCAAAAACTAACAAGTCCACTCCAATCATCATTAACCTATAACTCTTCCAATAGCATAGAAAACAACATGAAAAGAATCAAATTTTGATCTCTAGCTTGCATTTCACTCCAACCAAAAACTCCACATTTCTTCAATATTTATCAAATGGGACTCAAATTCATAGTTACCCCACTAAAATGATTTCACTATCACACCACAATACCATCATACATCTACAAAAAAGAACCCAAAATTCTCTTAAAAAACCCATAATTGAGCAATTAAACATTTCTAACACAATTAAACATGATAAAAGTTTATTAACAAATGATTAAGAAGGAGGGTTGAAGGAGGGTTTTACCTAACTTAGTGAGAAGTATAGAGAGAACTAAGCCAACAGGACCAGCACCCACAATTAAAACTGGCAAAATTGTGTCATCCTCCTTTAAATATTTTCTGGGCAATGCTGAAAACCCTCTCCTTTGAACATAGAAAACTTCAAGTTTACTCCTTTCTCCACCAAATTTTGTCCTTTGAATTTGTAAAAAATGGCGGAAAAATTTCATCTTTTTGTTGGGTTTTGGTCAGTGAAGCAAGAAAAGAAATACACCAGGAAAACCTTCTTCTACAACTCACAAATTTACCCAGAAAAACCCACTGGTAAAAAGTTAAAAAATCTCGAATTCACCACAAAAGGGGTTCATTTTGCTTCTGTGGTGTTTATCAGGTTCATGGGGGGTAATTCGGTCCAGCAACCTGAGTCCTCCACAGTCGAAAGCTGACCCGATCCGATCTAACCAATGACCCATTTTGATCGGAATTCATTTAGACCCGTATGTTTTAGGGTGAAGCTGAACTCAACTGTGAATAAAAAGACATGGTGATGTATTTGAGGGTCTAGAGTGTAGGCACCCGTATTAACTAGATCGTATTAGATACGTCCGTATCGACCAATCAACCATTCACATTCACTTCTTGAATGCGTATAGTCATTTATATGTTTAAATCATATTAAGGTAATATTTCCGGAGTACTTAACTAGAGATAATAGGTAAAGATTTAAGATGAGGATTCCGTGAACAAAACGTGTTCCTCGTAATTGTCACTTCTGGATTTTTCGCAGATCACGATAAACAGCTGCAGGCACTTTTGGGAAAAAGAAGCATTTCCCGGCGCTAAAGAATCATTTCCGGGCTTTACAGAAGTCAACTTGGGGTAGATTGCGTACGGAGTTAGAGATATATCCTCAGAGATCTGCAGTAACCTTTAAGATTCGCAGTAACAGCTGAAACTTTTTCGTGTACGCCAGCTTATTCAGAGTAGAAATTCACTGAGCACTCTATAATCCTTGTAACATGTTACTTTTGTTTTCTTGTTGAAATACAAATGCTTAATCTTTTGAAGAGTAGGCTTTTCATGAAGAATTCTTCAACTATGATATGTGTAAAGAAATTTCTTCTTGTAACAACCTAAATCAATTGTACACTTGACATTCTTTTTAATAGATAACAATATGTATAACAACAACAAGCTCTTCTATAATACTATGTTGGTCTTCATAATGAAATGGTCAGATTATGAAAGGGATAGTTGCATAAAATACACATTCACATTATATTGATTCCCATAAACTATACTCCCTACTCACTAGGGATAGAATGAATATTACCTTGAGCTCCAAGTACACTTAAAAAAGCTTAAACTCATGCATCAATCAACTATTAGTAAATGTACAAAACTGGTACAAATGATTGGTTCAATATTATACAAACCAGTTCCATTGAAAGCCCAACCGGGCCCTAAGCCCTATCCCACTCTAAAGCTTTGCAATAAACTCATGGGTTGGTGGCCTAACAATTCCAAGATTATAACTGACTGATTGATCTTTTGACAGTGAAAGCCAGAAGAAAAGGGGTTATTTTTGTCACTAACTAATCTACCAAATCACAACCCCAAACAAAATAAGAACACACGGATCGACACCTATTCGCACTCTGAAAAAACGTCTTTGTGCTCCCACTGACATAAACTTAAGAGTGCGCGCTCATAAGCCAGTTTTAGAGTGCAAATAGGTACCTGCGAAACATAAAAAGTTGTTAAACTAATTCACTAGCAATGTCAAACTGAAAATTGCATATTTACTTTGCTGTTATATTTATTTATTTACGGGCTTCGCATGACAGTTAGACTGTTAGAGCCTTACATAACAGGTAGGGGGAAAATAAAGGGGGACAATAAGTTTACTACATTAGGGAGTAAAACCCCACTAATTACTTTGTTTTTACTATGCTATTTTATGACTATATATGTACGAGGTTAAACTATCAGTTGCATTGCATATGATCTGAAGCCGCTCTCAGTAAGTCCACAGATTACCAAAAGGTGTTGATCCAAATGAACTCTGAGCCATTATTTCATGGTTCGGAACAGCTGCAGAGGTAGAGGCATAATTGTTAAACACTCCACCTGCATTGCTTGAACCAATTCCGAGTCCAAATTCCGGCCTCAAAAACCCGGGGTTATCAATCCCGTCCATCAGAAGATTCATCATGGACTCTTCTGGCTTGAAAATGGACTGAATAGACTCCAAAAACTCGCGGTCGTCTGAGTCTTGTATCATGTTCAGGTAGCTAAACGGGTCATGTTCTGGTGCTACGTTTGCTGTCATTGATGTCATTCCTGCACCTGCACCTGCACCAGCATTATCTTGCTGCTGCTGGTCCCCCACCACGGGCGGGCCGGAGAAGCAGGTCACGTGAGGCTGGTTGGCATTGGCCATGACTTTTGTCTCACTGATCTCAAAGGGTGGTGAAGTATCCATCAAAGGTGGCAAGTATGATGGTGGTGGCTCCTGCTGCTCATTTTCCTGCTCCTGTTGCATCTCCTCTGGGCTCGAAAACGATCCTGGGACATCATTCGGGTTCTTTGCGCCCACATTCTTCTCGAAAACCCGAGACAACACCCATTCATTCTGTTGATCATCAAAAAAACAATTCAATTCATTATACTCATCAAATCAAAATCATTTATACATCGAGGTGAAACTTTGACTAAACAAAATTAGAATTACTACTCGAAATAGACCTTTTTACCCTAAGGTCTCGTATATAAATAAATAAATATCGAGGTGAAACATTGACTTCCAATTTAACGAAACTTAAAAATATTCGAAATCAAATTATTACCTTGACGACATCATCATTGGTCATGTTGTTGAACTTGGTTAATTTTCCCTCAACTCGATATTCATGCATGACCCAATTGGTCTTTTCACCCTTAGGAGCTCTACCAGTATAAAAAACAAGGGTTTTCTTCATACCAACAAGAACTCTAGCACGGTAAATCTCCTTATCTTTTCCGGTAGCCTTCCAATACCCGGCCTCGGTCGCCCTGTTTGTTCGTAGTCCGGTCGGGTATTTCCGATCTCTTACACAGAAGAAGTACCATTCTTTCTCCCCCCATTTCGCCTTTTCTGTATAACATCATCGTAAACAATCAGACCCACAAAAAAATAAAATTATTAAAAAATATTTATGCATGAAAAAACATAGCATATAAAATAAAGTTACATATATAACATAAGATATAAGATATATAGCATGAAAGTCGAGTGTAAGAACATGAAAGGTGATCATCCTTACTTGGTAAGTCCCATGGCTCAATCTTGTTCAAATCCGCCTCTCCAATCGCGACAGCTTTGAAGTTGTTATCAAGAATTTTTTGGCACAAGTAATGAGTGATGAGTTCTTCATCAGTCGGGTGAAATCGAAACCCGGGTGGGAGGTCCATTTGTTCATCATCCATACCAATTCCCACAAAGTGATCCATTTCCAACAAGAGAAACTTGAAGAATACACAACTTTTTAAAGGGTTTTTAAAGAAAGAAATAAAATCTAGCTAGGAAAGTTCAGGGGGGAAAACAGAGGAAATGATCAAACAAAGCTTAAAAATTAAAAAGAAATTAAAACAAAGGAGTTGAAATATACAAGAAAAATGAGGTTTTAGAGAAATGTTCAATGAATCTTTGGTGTTTTAATAATAATAATAAAGGAAAAATAAAAAGAGAGGATTTTTATGTAAGAGAGAAAGAAAGAAAGAGAGAGTTTTCAAAGGTATATGGTAAGGTGAAGAGCAACCTCCCCACCCCACCCCCCTTATATACAAGGTATTATAGGGAGAAGAAAGAAGTGTAAATGAGAAAGCAACTATTTTTTGGGCTTTTTTGGGAGATTGTTTCAACCTTTCTAGCTCTATCCTCTTTATTTCAACTTTTTCTCCTCCTATTTGACTTAAAATCATTTCATCTCTTTCATGGGTACTTACCCTAATTTACTATATTTTTGTAGATGGGGATGTGAAAGTTAAAGAGTGGATTCGTTGATGAGGATGTGTGATCGAAACGCTAAATGTTAAGGCTTGTATTAAGTATTTTTACTTAATAATATCGTCTTGATATTGACACTGCCTTTATCTATATGCTTTGTTTTTGCTCAAAATGATGCGAATAACAATATTTAGATGTAACAGTTTGATCACATGTATGTAACTCATTCTTAGCCTGGATATGTTTGTATCTGCGTGCATTACGTGACAATTCTATTGAGGCATAAACTCCTTAGTATCCGATGACAAACCATATTTCATATTCATTTTGGATGTTAAACAATAAGTCAAGATCTAGGAATCAATAATTTTGTTCATCTAGTTTATATTTATTTTATTATGTTGGTAAACAGGTGAATCCGATAATCCAAATCTTCTTTTACATATAATCGAAACTACAATAAATAATTAAGATAAACATCCTTATTTGTTCATCTTGTGAAATAATAATCTAATACCTCACAAAGAAGAGTTCTCAATTGTGGCGTGGTTAGGTTGGAAAACATTATATTCTCTCTATCCGTATATTACTGATCACCTTTCTTATTTAGTTTCTCTAAAAAAAAAAGTGATCACGTCTATAGTACGTCAAGTATAATATTTTCATTTAACCCTAACGAATTAAATACTCTGTATGTATTTTTTTATATATATATATTAGGTTAAATAGGTAATAATCTCATTAAACTTTTAAATTATTTAAACTTTTCACTAAACTTAAAAAAATAAGAAAGTACATTGAAAAAACACAAACTTAGTATTGCTTTCTAGACTCAAAATACATATTTGAATACGTGTTTGGTGCCTAAACTAGTTTCCCTAATCTCATTATATCAATGGTAAACTTAATATGAGTGTGTGCCGGATCCTAAATTATATTTCCGTGTAGCAAAACTTTTAATATTAAACATTATTGCGAATTTAAATCCTCTTAATAATTTAATTCAATATTATGAGAAATTTATCAATTCCTATTTGTAAATATTATTAAATTTAAGAAAGAATATAAATTTCTTACAATAAATATTTAGAAATGAAATTTTAAATTGGGAATTGAACAACATTCTTTTGAAATTTAAACCTTATAAGATAATTCAAGTAATATTTTTTTATTTTTTTTTAATAATTATATAGATAAATATTAAGTATTTTAGTGTTTTGTCGTGCTTATCAACATTATAGAATTACATCGGCATGATTTTTGAACCTACATCTCTTGATATTTACTACAAATCTATACAGACTACACAAGGATTGCTTAAATATATCAAAGAATGATACCATTAAAATTATGCAAAAGTTTGAACTTTGAGACCCTATGAATTAATTTTAACTTTCATTCTCACGACGCCTGAAAAATCAATCACAAGTATCCAACACTTTAAATAATTAATGTGTCAAGATTATTACCATAGAAGTATATCACCTCTTGGGTGTTGGCCTTCTATAAGTTTAAACCATAGTGGATTGATGAATGGTTTGTAATATAAATGTCTACTTGCAAATGAAAAAAGTAAAGGCCTGGCACGATACCCTTTCCTTAAATGAGTACATTTCTTAAGGTACCCTAAATGAATAAGTTGAACATGTATCCCGTAACTTTTACGTGGAATATTCAACGGATTATTCTCAATAACGACAAAAGTGTAAAAAAATAAAATAATAAATAAATAAAAGAAAGAAAAGAAAAGATGTTGACAGGTTAATCTGAGACTGTGAGTATATTGAACATGTATCTCGTGAATTTTTTCTCGGAATAATCTGCGAATATTCTATAATGTGCGACAAAACTGTAAAATGTACACCAATTTTGAGCCGTCGACAAGTTAATCTGTGACAGATTGTGGTATTAAATGTTTGAGGTTAAAGTTCTAACTCGAACGATCCAAATCAAAGTAGAAACGCCAAGTTTTTGAGAGTATCAAGTGCAGCACATTAAGTTTTTGAGAGCATCACGAGCAGCGCACTGTCAGGTCTCTTATCCAGATATCGTATGTTATTCTTTGAAAATTCAACAATTGTATACAAGACACAAATTTTTGAAGAAGTAGTGTTTACAATATCATTTAATCATCTTGTTTATTCTGTGAGTCTCTCTTAAGATTCACTATAGTTTCGTGTACTACACGCATCACTGTTTCAACGCATAACAAAAATCATGCAAGACTTTATTCACGTGTTAATTTTATGGGACTTTTAAATAGCCCTTTCCTATGCGAAAAGACTTTGTTTCATAAATATTCAGTAACCTCCATATCAAAGAAATTATAAACTTCCTCTATCACTGGCAAAGTTCTTTGCATCCCCTTAAGACAAAGATATCAATTGAGTTCCAAATAATTTTGGAATAATATGAACATGATGATAAATCATTTTTCTATTTTAATAGGAATTTAATGACCATCCCAAAGTGGTAATATGATAAATCATTCTTCAATTAATCTTTGTGACACTATGATTACTAATTGCAACTTTCATTTCACTACTGGAATCTTATAAACTAGTCAAAGCCTATATCCAACACTTTAAATATATAAATGTATCAAGATTATTACCATAAAAGTATATCACTTCTTGGATTTGTTGTTCTAAAATTTAATACCATAATGCCGTAATGGAATAGTAATTTTTTTTTGTATTATAGATGTCTAGCTACTTACAAATAACAATTTAAGGACCGATTCTTTTTCCAAAATGAGTGTATTCCCTAAGGTACTGTAAATGAGTATATATAATGAATATGTATCTCGTGACTTTTACTCGGTATATCCCACGAATATTTCACAATGTATGACAATATGGTAAGAAAGTATGCAAGTTTTGAGGTCTTAATAAGTTGATCGGTGACAGGTTGTGGTAATAAATGTTTGAAGTTGAAGTTGTATCCTCGACGATCCGTAATAAAGTAATAAATTGTTAATGCGTGTATGCAAAGTTTTTGAGAGCATCGCGAGTAGTGCATAGTCAGGTCTCTAACTCTGGTATTGTATGTTATTCATGTGACACGGTTAAAATATGATATTGAACATCAAAAAAATTGTATAAAAATACAAATTTTTGAGGAAGAGTTACTCTCTCATGTAATAATCTTATACGTTTAGTGAGTTTCTCTTAATGTTCACTATTGTTTCCGTATACTGCACGCATATGTGTTTTTACAAGTATCCCCTAAAACTTTATTCACATGTAAATTGTACGCCGTTTTAGTTTTAGTCGATAAAACTACCCTTCTCTATTTTAAAGAACATTTTTCAAGTTTTTTCAGTAACCTCCATCTCGAGGAGATCATACACTTCCTTTACCATTGGTGGAGTAGTTATCCATCCCCTAAAATAAAATATACTAAGTGAGTTCCCAATTATGATATTTTATATTATGATGACGATAAAACAATTTTCCAATCTCAACATGAAGTTGATAAACCTAGCAAAAGTGGTAATATGAAAAAGTGCTGTTATTCAATTTTATCATTGTGAGACTATGATTTAAATGCAACTTTTATTTTACTACTGACGCCTAATTATTTAGCTAAATTAATTAATATTTAAATAAATGCATGAAGATTATCCATATAAAAGCATATCATTTCTTGGTTTGATCTTTGAATTCCTCAAATCTTATATGAATTTGTACCATAATGGGTTGATGAAATGTTTTGTATTATAGGTGTCTAGTTACAAATAACAAATAGAGGACCAATACCTTTTCCCTAAATGACCGTATTTTTTAAGGTACCGTAAATGAGTATATTGAACATGTATCTTATGACTTTTTACACGGTTTGTACCACAAATATATTTTATAATGTACGACAAAATGATAAGAAGTATACCAGTTTTGAGCTCTCAATAAGTCAATCTGCGACAAGTGGTGGTAATAAATGTTTGGGATCAATGTTGTATCTCGAACGATCCGTAATAAAGCAGAAACTTGTTCATATACGCTAAGTTTTTTATAGCATCATGTGCAACTCGCTATGTTTTTTAGAGCATCACAAGCAGTGCACTGCGAGGTTTCTTATCGGATATCGTATATTATTTATGTGACAATGTTAAATTATGATTTTAAAAATTCATAGGAAATTTTTGTGTGCAAGAAATAAAACTTTGAGAAAGTGTTACTCTCTCACTTAAGCATCTTGAGTCTCTCTTAATGTTCTATATGATATTGATCTGATTTCGTGTATTATACACATCGGAGTTTTAACCCAAAACAAAATCTTGTAAAAATTTATTCACATGTAAATTGTAAAATTTTAGGCGATGAAACAACCCCTCCTCTATTGTAAAAGAACTTGTTCAAGTTTTTTTCAGTAACTCTATCAATAGGAGTTTATAAACTTTCTCCATCATTGGTGGAGTACTTATCCATCCCCTTAAGACTAGAGATGCTAATTGATGAGTTGCTGATTATGGAATTATTATTATGAGAATAAACCATTCTTCAATTTTAATGTGAAGTTTATGATCCCAAAGTGGTAATAGTCCAATAGATAGATGATGGTATGAATAGAATATACTTGCTCATATGCAACCTTGATTTTGACCCATCAACCTATTAAGTTAAGGTTTATAATTTGTGCGTTTTGTGGCACCCATCATTGGTGCATTCATTATGAATATATAAAACAAAATGAATGAATATAATACCAAAATATTTAAACTACTAAACAAAATATGACATTGGTTGTGTTGGGCCAATCGAATTCAAAACTTTATAGTATTAAGTGAACAATCTGGAGACCCCATGTCAACGAGTGATGGATGCATGCTACATAAGCAAACAAAAGAATTGTTGAAGTTGGACTTGCAGCTAAGTAACTCTCACTCTTTTCTTTAACCCTTCTTGTTGTGAGCTTGCTCCACAAGCTTTTGAAATTGATTTGATCAAGGTTCGGCTCGAGTTCGATTAAATTGAGCACAAGGTAGGAATCGAGTTCATATATGATTCCGTGAAATGACCTATCAATAATAAGTTGTGTACAAAATTTGTTATGAGCTTTAAATTTCTTGATTACAGTTATATAGATGTATGAATGATCGATCGATTGTTTGCCTACATTACAAAGACTCTTTAATACGTGATGTTCATAGAAAGCTTCCCACAATTAGTGATAAGTATCTTCTAAATGTCTAAGCACCTTCCTAACGTAACTAGCCCACATCACCTTAAGATCCATATCTTTGAGATGATTTGATATTAGTGTCTTTTTGTTAATTAAAACCTAATAATTCCAAAATTAATCATTTCCCTTTCAGGAAACTATCTACTAGCTTAGACAGGCAGCACGTGGCTATGAAGCCCCCACATATTTTGGACTTTTAGTCGTATATCCAACCATAGTGTAACATAATCCAACGATCATTAACATTTTTAATCACGGTCAACTTAAATCTCGAACGATTCAAATGAAAAGTGTGGAAATTATACCCCTGCCGTCATTTCACTCCACACAACAAAAAACCAAGATTAGAAATCTACGAACGTGTACATACTCAAGTGGCTGCTACAATCGTGTATACTTATATTGGCGAGTGTAATTGACACGATACAATGAGTATATATATATATCTGAAATTCCGAATTAACAAGATCGTTGCTTATGTTTTTAAAATTTTAAACAATTTTGTAGAACTCAACGATTTTGTAGAACCCTTCTAGAATTGTGACAAAGGGCTTAAGTACGATCAAAGTAAATTTTGAATGAGTCAGCAGTGTAATATGTTAAAATTTTACAATTTTTTGATTAAGTTAAATGTGTTAGTTTGTCAAATCCAATTGCCATAATGGTAATAACCTAATAATAGATTTTAGTTTACATTAAACTTTCAGACGTGTTCACCGTCATAATGGTTATTATCGCCAATTCGATGGTTATTATCTCCAATTCGCCGTAATAGTTTTTCGATATATAATATAGGTCGGTTTGTATGTCACACGACAAATACAAGCTATCCTACCTCTATGGAGCGAGTATATAGTTATATACCATCTCCACTTATACCATGTATTATTAATCATAAGTAGCTTAAAAATAATGATATATCAATGACTAAATAAAATGAAAATCAGAGTCTAGAACCGTGGACTTCCACACATTCTACAAGTAGAAAATATTATAGTATAGTATGTCTCTCATAAATTGAATAATCTATTTAAACGACGGTTTTTATTTATCTGACTCATATGATATGCCTAGTCATAGCCGATAGGACACTTGGGGGCGTATTTGGAGTTAACAATTTAACTTATATCTGTACAAAACATTTGGGTTAGGTCATAGGTGATCCAGGATAGCATTTGTGATTTATGATCCGAGATATTATTGGTTGATTAGACTATTAATTATGGAGACTATGAATAGAAAATGGGATTAAATATTAATTAAGCAGGCCTAACTTGAGCTTTAGTGAGCCAATCAGAGTGGCAGAACAGTAAAAGTGGGCCCTGTTTCCCAAGTTCCAGCATGAACCCATGACAAGAGACCAGCCGAGGTGGCACATTTTGTGTTGAAGTCAAGTCTAATACGTAATAGTATAATTAAGACTTTATATTCTAATTAAATAGAGTTAGGCTAACAAATCTATTAGAATAAACTATATGGTTAAGTATGATATGAAACTTTGGTCATGTGGTGCAGCATGTACGGTTCTTCGTCTTTCGCTTATAGTTGTAATAGTTGTATAACAACTTTCGACAATTATGATATATGTTTTAATGAATATATTCTGTATAATTTTTGTTAAGATTGAGAGTTTTTTTCTAAAACACTCAATATAAAAGTTTGGAGGGCGATAAAAACAATTTGTCTAATATAAGTGTGCTTACTTTAAAGGGTGACAACAAAGTTCATTAGCCACAAGATTTATAACATGCATCATGATCCATATTTTATGTGTTTATCAAATTGGTGTAGTAGTGTGTTTCTAAGCAAGTAAGCATCACTATATTTCAATTGAAATTATTGATTATAATAAGTTGCTTAATTAGGAAGTCATTACTTTTTCTAGTTACTTCGATTGGAAGGATGAGTCAATAAAGTGACTTGAATTTCAATGCTTTCAAGAGCTAGTTTACAAGTTATACTGTCCCATGCACATTGGCTACTAAGCTATGGTATTTTTATTAACCTTTTATGACCTACGACAATGATTTCAAAATGCTATATATCCACATACATATTCAAAAAATTAAGTTTCCAATAAAAACTAATGTTCATCATAATTCATAATAATCATGATCATAATCGAGTGTTTGACATCCTTACTATATAACATGTCTATATTATATTAGGAAATCGTACCTAATACAATAATGTAACAAAGTTGAAATTCAACGAGTACATAACTGAATATCTTGCAACTTAAAGAACATAATTCAACTCATTCATCCTTATAAATACTCCTACTTTTCCCCTCGAGTTTATCCATTTGTTCCCTACTAAACCAATTCTTTCACCAAAAGATAAATACCATCCATTTTTGGCATGCTTAAAGGAACCAAATAAAACCTTTATTTGATGTCTACTTTCTCCAAATTGCTTGCCATTTATGGAAATTCTATATGTTGGTGATCCTCCTTCAATTTGGTCATGCATAATATCTTCACGACCATATTCACAATTAGATTAGATTAGATATCCTAATCATCACTGATTAACCATCGCGCTTCGTCAACTTGCACCCATGCTCCTAATTACTATACATGCTTTAATTAGGTCATTAGGTAATGATAAGTACTCTGCTTTGTCTTAGATTGTATAAGTAGACATTATTCAATGAATTAGCACGATTACACAATTTGTTAGTATTGTGTACAGTGTATACACTAGCAAATTAGGCATCACGTTTTTCATTTGTTTTGATACTACTAATCTAATTGTATCATGTATAGAGAACTGTTTAAAGAAGAAATGTTGATTTGAAATTTAACCCAGACATTTAGATAAATAGGGACCAACTCAAACCTATCAATTTCATTACTCGACAAGTCGTCTGTTGTCCTTAGTCCTTTATACACTTTTCGATGAATAACGAGTTTTGCTACTCACAAATCACAATACAATGCTCTGGGTTTGCTTTTATCTTTCTTTGACCTTTTGTGTGCAAACCCACAACACTATGTATTATAAATAGCATATTTCATGTAATACGAACACCAAATCAGCTAGATTAACGATTAAAAGGTTGTAAAGTGAACCAAATATCTCGAGCTCAAACTAAAAGACTACTACGTTGGCATATAAAAGATACACAAACATGTGATCTTGTATTTTGAATTTTTGACTCATGTGACATAGTTCATGGTGACCTACTACGTTGACATTTTCGTTAGAAGGTGAAATAATAACGATAAATAGAATTTAAAGTATCTTTTAAGTTTCAACTAGATTAAATTTCGTCGTAATTTAAAATCGATTAATGTCATATTCAATTATTTTAGTATGTTAACACATACTCGTATAAAATTCAAGTTAACACGAAAAATTTCAGGCGAAAAGAACAAGATCGGTCATTTTTGCGCACATTTGAAGTTCACACAGCGATGCTAAGAAAGAAACAGGGCACGAGCCCAAATCATCTTATACGCTCAACTTCAAGCGTATGGCACAAGATAAAAAATCTCCGAACCCTCAAGCAAATGCATGCTCACTTGCTCATCAATGGCTTCGGCTCCGAATCCTCGGCCATGAAAGACCTCATTTTCACAGGCGCAGTCAGCATTTTTGGCGCCATTGAGTATGCACACCAACTGTTTGATCAAATTCCTGAACCAGACATTTTCCTGTGGAATACTATGATCAGGGGCTCAGCTCAGAGTCAGAATCCTGCAAAAGCTGTGCACTTTTATGCTCAGATGGTTAAAAACGGCGTAAAGCCGGATAATTACACGTTCCCATTTGTATTGAAAGCTTGTACAAGGCTTGGTTGGGTTAGTATGGGGCAGGGAATTCATGGCAGGGTTTTGAAGTTCGGTTTCGAGTCAAATGCATCAGTCAGGAATACCCTGATATTTTTTCATGCTAATTTGGGGGACATCAGCATTGCTAGGGAACTCTTTGATGATGCCGCGAAAAGGGATGTTGTTGCCTGGTCTGCAATGACATCAGGGTATGCTAAGAGAGGAGACATGGCGAATGCTAGGGGTTTGTTTGATAGAATGCCGGTTAAGGATATGGTTTCTTGGAATGTGATGATCACTGCTTATGTGAAAAGAGGAGATATGGAGAAGGCGTGGGAGCTTTTCGAGCAAGCCCCTCGTAAAGATGTTGTTACATGGAATGCCATGATTTCAGGATATGTGCTTAGTTGTTGTCCGAAGCAGGCATTACAGATGTATGAAGAGATGAGTTGTACAGGAGAGGTGCCAGATGAGGTCACTATGTTGAGCTTGTTATCGGCGTGTGCTGATTTAGGGGACTTGGAAACGGGGAATAAGATCCATGGTACAATTCTCGAGATGGGTACGAGAGAGCTGGACATTCTACTTGGGAATGCTCTTATTGACATGTATGCCAAATGTGGCAGAATTCGGGTTGCACTTGAAGTGTTTCAGAGCATGAGGGAGACGGATATTTCTTCCTGGAACTCTATAATTGGAGGCCTGGCTTTCCATGGTTACGCTACAGAAGCTCTTGAAATTTTTGCGCGACTGGAAGGAGAGAAAGTCCGGCCTGATGGCATCACATTCATTGCTGTTCTGACTGCTTGCAGTCATGCAGGGCAGGTTGAGCAAGGCCAGAACTATTTTAGGCTAATGGAAGATGAATACGGCATTGAACCAAGTATTCAACATTATGGCTGTATGGTGGATATGCTTGGGCGTGCTGGGCTTCTAAGTGAAGCTTTTGCTTTCGTACAGGAAATGAAGATGGAACCAAATGCAACCATTTGGAGAACTCTGCTGGGAGCTTGCAAGCTTCATGGACATGTGGAATTCGGGTTACAGGCTTACAGGGAGTTGCTGAAGCAGAGACAAGACCAGAGTGGCGACTATGTCTTGTTTTCGAGTATATCTGCTTCAGCAAACAAATGGGATGGTGCTGAGGATGTAAGAAATCTGATGGATGATACTGGAGTTCGAAAGGAACGTGGACGCAGTCTGATTGAAGTCGTAGATGGGGTTTCGTGAATTCTTGTTCAGGTCACAAACAAGTCTAACTTCACAAAGGGGAAACATTTTTTTTTTCTTTTGTATCCATGAAGGCTGTAGACATCTTTGGTTGGAAAATTCTGTAGTAAAATTGCGAAAGTGCGAAAAATTTATTAACAGAAACAGCATCAACAACATTGTATAGTTTGCATAAGAAATGATATGATATGATTATACTGTGTATTGTTTTGTACAAATGCAGAGGACACAACGTGAATATGTACATTCATACGCAAGGATGCACTCTCGCTGCTGAGAATCAACCTATCTGATACACAAAATCACAGGGCAGGTTCAATAATCAACAATGATCTAGATTACTACCGATTGGACTTGGTACGATTTCCGGTGAGAAATCCACTGCCACCCAACAGCCTAGACAGAAAACCCTGATGAGCACCCTTCCGGTCCCCAGAGTTGCTTAAGCTGCTAATCAGAGACCACTGTGTCGTAAAATCAGGTTCGTAACCATGTTGCTGCATTCTGTGCAGTACTTCTGATGCATTGGGCAAATTATTGTCAAGGCGACATCTATCAATGACAGATGAGTACATTCTCTTGGTAGGAGTTTCACCAACTTTGACCATTGAAATCAGAAGCCCATCTGCTTCTGCGGTATATCCTCGTATGCAGAACTTTTCGATGAGCAAGTCCCATGTATCTAAGCTCGGTTTAAGATTCCTATGTAACATCTCGGTAAGGAAATCCATAGCACGATCCAAGTTGTTGAAGTCACAAAACCTCTGAACTATGCAATCATAAGAGGAAGACTCGGGTTCACTTCTCCTATTCAAAATTTTATCTAGGAGATTTACTGCTGTTTCCAGTCTTCCATATTCTCCAAACTTCCTTATAAACTTGTTATGGCAGATAGTGTCAGATATTAGACCTTTCTCCGGACTTTGAGCCACAATTCTTTCGGCCTCAAGAATTCTACCATCAGACAGAAGTCCGTCCAGGATTACATAATGTACAGTAGAACAAATATGCCAGCCTCTAGACTCAATTAGATTACTAAATTCTAAAGGTTTCTGAACCTGTCCAGTGCTACATAGATAAGACGTAACTGCTCTCAGGCTACGGTTACTTGGTCTAAGGCCCTTATTGATCATATCATTCAAGTATCTGATTGACCTTTGCATGTCGTTGCAAACTGAAAACCCGTGTACCAGATAATTGTGACCTACTTCGTCAAGCTGCAGTCCAGTTCCTTCTAGTTCATCCAGAAGAGCATTGACATGGGTATGATTACCTGTTTGGAAGAGGTGGAATATAAAGATGTTATATAGAACAGAACAGGAAACGTTGTGTCCTAAAAGCATGAGCTTCTTCAGTCCCTGTGCACAATGTAACATTCCTTTTCTACATAGCAGGCTCAACATTTCTCCATAGGCGGATAGTGGCAAATTGATTCTCCTCCTTATCATGAAGCAAAACATCTCTTTAGCTGTTTTTAGATCACTATTCCGGCAATGACCCTGAAGCAGAGCACCATAAACCTCATTACTTGGACGAACTGATAACATTTCAAGGATCAGGTCATCTGTTTCCCTAACCCTTCCAGCCTTACAGAAACCGTTGACAAGAGCACTGTAAATGGAATATGCAATAGAAGGATGCTCCCTCAGAGCTGTATCCTTCAGAGCAACTGCTTGTTGGAATCTATTAGCCTTGCATAGAATAGGTACCATATTCGAAATCACATCAGCTGACAGGGGGAGGTTTTCATCTAGATATTTATCAAATATCATTACGGCTTGAGCAAATCTTCTCTCCTCACAATACCCTCTAATAAGATGGCCGTAGACTGTGTGATCCAGCTCATATTTCTGTCTAAGTTCGTTAATTAGGTTGTGCCCCATACTTGTGAAACCAGCAGAACAAAGCTTGTGAAGGAACAAGTCACAAACTTCCTTCTGTGAGTCAGGGTCAGAAGTCATCATGATGTCAAAAAACTCAAGTACTTCCTTGAGCATTCCTTTTTCGCATAAACTATCCAAGACAACAACCACGTTTCTCCATTCAGGTAACCAGGATCCTTCGCCTGAAAGATCCAAGTAACCAACAATATCCTTTAGCCTCCCCAGCTTGCACAGGCCAATCAACACAGAATTGTATGTTACATTGGTGATTGGTAAGTGCCTTCTGTGTACTTCATCAAAGAGTAGCACGCCCTTCTCAATAAAGTCCCTTTTGCACAAAGTCTGAATTAGCAGATTGAGAGTTTCATGTTCCAATCTGCTAAATAACTGAGACATATTATATAGTGGACCAGGCATCGCCTTGATATGGCAGCTTGAATCAGACAGCGAACTTACCACTGCTGAGAGAACAGGAGGTGATAAATCTTGTCCCCATTGAACCATATCGTCTACCTTTAACAGTAGTTCTTCCACATTTTCGTTACCACATTGCCTCATCAGTAGCAAATTAAAGTCTGGAACCAACGCTTCCTCAAGAACACCAGCGAGTGTTTTCTCAAACTCAACCATGTTTGTGTCTAGATAAAGCCCATTCCCTAGTTCATCAGCAAACTCTGCTCTAAAGTTTCTGACATCGTTGTCCCTTTTCACCTTTACAGTCAGTGGGTCAAGGCCCAAAACACGAAAGGCTTTTCTTAGTGGGTCCTCCAATGGAGAGAGATGAATTAAACCACTATTTGTCATCTCATTAATCAGAAGCTTCACATCGTTGAACTGTCTAACTTCCCAGTACCCTGCTAAAAGAACCCTAAAAGTTGCCAGATCGGGATTTATTCCATTCTCAATCATATCATTGAGAATATCTCGAGCATGCTCCTTCATGCCTGCCTTGAACAAAGAACTAATAAGTGCATTATAGGAATGCTTATCAGGTTTCAAGCCTCTGGAAAATATGTCCGATAGATAAGAAAATGCATCTCTTAATCTCCCATCACGGCAACAGAAAGAGATAAAGATGCCGAAAGTTCTTTCATTAGGACTAAAACCTAGCTGCTCTAGCTCCCACAAGTAAGAATCTGCTCTGTCAATGCTAAACCAACTGCATAACAAATGTATAACCTTATTACCAACCAAGATATCTGGCGCACATTTCATCTCCAAATAGAAATTCAAAACCTCTTCAAAATCCCTCTTCTCACAATACGCATTTGCAACCTCACTCAAGATCACTGTACTTGGTCTCCATCCAGTAGCGACAATCTTTCTAAGAAGTTTCCTTGCTTCCTTAATCTTCCCATCCCAGCATAAAAACCCGATCACAGTCTCCAAATTCCTGGTTGCAGCATCACCAAATTCAAAACCCACCCCCACCACATCCTCATAAACACTGATAACACGTTCCACTTCACGCTCTTTTACTAAACCATCAACAATTGATGGATAACACGACAATGATAGGACCAAACTCCGCCCCTTAATCTTATCATACATGACAAGAGCCCTCTCCAATTCACCAGCATGTACATACTCCTCAATCAAGCCACTGAAAATCTCATCACTAGCCAATAAAATTCCTCGTCTTTCCGCCTCAGAAAGCAAGGACTCAGCCTCCCTAAACATCCCCACATTAACAAGCATAGAACCCAAAACCTCAAAAGACTTGGGCAAATGCTTAAAACCCTCATTACAATCACCAACCCTCCTAAAAATTTCCCCCAAACACTCAACAACCCTAGCATCAAACCCCGATTTTCGACAACCGAGCAACAAATCACACACATGCTCAGGTTTCCAACTACAAACACGCAGACATTTCCGCACAATTTCAGGGCACACATGAGAAATTCTCAGTAACAATTCATTCACAGAAGCAGTACTAACACTAAAGTTGTCAGCTTTCTCAATACTCAACAAACTAGAAAACTTCAAAGATACAATCTTTCCTACATTGCAGTGATTAACAGATGGAGATTTCAAATGGGTATCGCTTATTTTATGGGAAGAAGCCGAAAATGGCGCAGAATCAATGGGAAATACAGTGCAAAATTTGGTAGAAGAGAGATAAGATAGTGATGAACAAACCTTGTTTTTTTGGGTGAAAATGGAGGAAGTGCGGTGGTAAAACGAGGAGATGCGGCCGAGCATTATAGTGACGACCGGTGAAGCATGGTGGTGTACCGGTGGAGGTCATAATCTCATTTTTTCATGGGCCGTGGGATTTGGGGGTTTTTTTCGTTTGCCCCTACTCCGGAGCTTGAAGAGTGTATGCGTCATGCGTGTACGGTGGATAGCAAATCTCGACTAGACCATCACTAAGTTAAAAAGAGTTCGAGATTCATCTAGGGATCTTGGTGTAGAGTAGTAGACTCGATTCAACTTGGGTTGGGTGTCGAGTTTAGTTTGTCGAATCTCAACTGTGGAGCATACTAGCAAAGTAACATATACACTAAACATAGGTCATGTATTTCCCTATTGTTTTTCGCAACCGAACAAATCAAATAAATTTCTAAAAGTCTTTTCAATTGAGTAAACACGTGGTGTGATTAGTTTAGTTAGAGAGGTTTAATAGAAGTAACGAACCTGCTATCGCGAATATATGAAGCTGGTTGAGTTCTTCATTGGAGTTCAAAGGGCTTCTTTATCTCGTTTTCTACCACACCATTGTGGAACTTGTGATACACGTATTGGGCCATATCTAAGACCAAAATCGACAAACCATATTAAAACGATCATTTAGGAATAAACGAACGGTTCATTACAAACCATATGACATACTTTTATGTTCTCTTCATTCCTTCACGGAATTATGGTACACGGAGTGCGACAAAGGATTTCGTTTTTTTAAAGCACTTTTTAAATTTTATAGGGGAAGAAAAAAGAAAAAAGAAAAAAAAAGAAAAGAAGAATTGTGTTTTCCTCCTAAGCAAGTCACTCACTCGATTACTCCTATAAATACAGATCTTTCGGTAGCGCAACCTAGAAGTTTCCCAATTTACTAACACAAAAGAAAAACAATGGCGATAGCTGAGACAGAGCGTAGTACTCCGGCAGTAATGGGCGGCGCCACCACTCACGGCGACGGTTTACGGCAATATTACAATAAACGCATCAACGAACTCGAGCACATCCGGCGTCAGAAAGCCCTCGATCTCAGCCGTCTCGAAGCTCATCGTAACGAGGAAAATTCCCAAGGTACCCCTCTTTTACCCCAAATCAAAACCCTAATTTTTTTTTTCCTCAAATTGTTTGTTTCTGTATCAATTGAACTGTCCTATGATTAATTCGATCCAATTTATATCTGGGTTTATCTTTGTTTTTGTAATTAAAGCCCTAATTTTATGGTGGGTCGATTGATTGCCTGATTGTTCATGTGTAATTGGGGAATACTTCAGATGTTCTGAATGATGGTGTTTATTAAATGTTTATCGATGTTTTCGGAGCGATCGATTGCGTAAATTGTGTTGGTGCACCAATTCGCTAGATTTTTAGGGTTAGCTAGTTGTAGTGAATTGTGCCAACATAGCGATTTTAACTAGGACAAACTTCGCTTAGCGAAATTAGTGTAACGAAACCCGGCCTTAGTAGTTACCGTTGTAGTATTCACTTGCTTGGTATGTTAGGTCAATTCTTGATGGTAACATCTGGGTGGCGCAGCACAGCCGAAATCTGTGTTTTTACATGTTAATCCGGGAACTGAAGACTCGATGTGCTGCAGATATCGTGGTCCGCTTGCATAATGACTATAAGTTGGGTATCAAAGATGATTTTGGTGGACTAAGTCACAGAATTCAGAAGTATTAATGGATACATGCAGTAGTGACATTGATGTTTCGCACTGTTAGAAAGTGTGCAATTTCGTGTTCCAGCTCTTTGAAGACAAAGGTTGTCAAAGCTGGAGTTTATTTTCTTTTTGATGGACTGATAGTGGAAGATATCGGTTCTACTGCTCTAATCTTAATCACACTGACTATGAGCTGAGGTTACTTGCTTATTATGACGTGCCACTGTATATTTTGTTCAATTTGAGTGGATCCGTGTAGGGTTATGTTGAAGGCTCGCCTGGCTCATTGCCTGTAAAATGATTTCTGTTTGATGTCTTCTTGTCCTTGCTTCATAGTGTTGTTTGGGTCCCAACTACTTTTCCATTGTTGGTGATATGAGTGTTTCGTTTCTTGGATTTCATTTGATCCTCTTTTGAGTAGTAAATGAACCAGATTTTCAGTCTTCCTTCAACTGTGAGCTGTCTCATGTCTATAGAAGTCTGAATGCTATTCATCAATCGGTCTATTGATGCGTAGGTATTCTCTTAGAGATCCTTGCATCGTTACAGCTCTGTTTGTTTTCAGTTTATTGAATGGTAGAGTTCTTTTGTTTTCTATGGTGTAAAATTAATAGTCCATTGAGTTCAGCTCGTTATTCATTCATATATGCTCAAGACCTCTTTTTGTTGTGGTTTGTAGTCAGTGATGTTCTTAGATGTATGGCTAACTTACCCCCTTCCATATCTAATTTGATTTTCAAGCCAACATGCTGGGGCTTAAAAAAATGCTTAATGTCCACGTCTTTTTATGCATGTAGCATAGTTGGCCTAATATTTTCTGTAATCTTTTCAGTCAGGATGCTTAAAGAAGAACTAATGCTTCTTCAGGAACCTGGATCATATGTTGGGGAGGTTGTCAAGATCATGGGGAAGTCTAAGGTCTTGGTCAAGGTATGCTCGCCGCATCTGAATCTTTTCTTGCTTTATAGTGTAAAACTGATGTTCATTGCATATGCTGCTTGGTGTTATGTGTGAACTACTATGATTTCCATTGCTCCAGCACTCAATTATATGTTATGAGAATTGGAGATAGGCTCATTGATTTGATATGGAGTGGAATTTCTGATGATTGCTAACTGTTTACAGGTTCATCCGGAAGGTAAATATGTGGTTGATATTGATAAGAACATCGACATAATAAAACTCACTCCATCGACAAGAGTTGCTCTTCGCAATGATAGCTATGTACTCCATCTGGTTTTACCCAGTAAGGTTGATCCTTTGGTGAACCTCATGAAAGTCGAGAAAGTTCCTGATTCTACCTACGACATGATTGGGGGTTTGGACCAGCAAATTAAAGAAATTAAGGAGGTTAGGCGTTATTTCATCTCAGTGCTTCCACACAATCTCCTCCCGATCGCAAATCATGGTTGACAACCACGTTTTCTTTGGTATTCTGTGAATGTGAGCATCTTCATTTTTTCTAATAGGTTATCGAGCTTCCAATCAAACATCCTGAGTTATTTGAAAGTCTTGGTATTGCTCAACCAAAGGTAAACTTGACCCTCTCTTTTCAACAGTACTCATTTCACTGTTCCTGGCCTTTGCAGTATAGTTCTCCAGCTGTTAGTCACTCATACTTTATCATCTATTTCAATACAGGGAGTTCTGTTGTATGGCCCACCTGGAACTGGCAAAACCCTACTTGCAAGGGCGGTGGCTCATCACACAGACTGTACATTCATAAGGGTATCTGGTTCAGAGTTGGTCCAGAAGTATATTGGAGAAGGTTCTCGGATGGTCAGAGAACTTTTCGTCATGGCCAGGTTTGTGAATATCATACGGCATCCCTGTTTTGACTCTTGTTACTTTTATCAGAATTTCAAGAATTCTCTGCTGCCCAATGTCTTAACTATTTATGTTGCTTTTGTGCAGAGAACATGCTCCATCTATTATCTTTATGGATGAAATCGACAGCATTGGATCAGCTAGAATGGAGTCTGGGTCTGGAAATGGCGATAGTGAAGTCCAGCGAACTATGTTGGAGCTTCTTAATCAGTTGGATGGATTTGAAGCTTCAAACAAAATCAAAGTAATCACTTCATCTTAATTGGTTCTTTAATTTTTCTGTTCGGCTTATGTTTTTCTACTTATGCACATGATTTTTGTAGGTGTTGATGGCTACCAACCGCATTGATATATTGGACCCAGCCCTTCTTAGACCTGGAAGGATTGACAGAAAGATCGAATTCCCCAATCCCAATGAAGACGTAAGTCTACTTATTATAGTCACGTGATTGATTTTATCTTTGCATCTCTTTCTACATCAGACAATTTATGTTCACTTAGAGAGCCAGGTCGGTGATACATTTGTTTTAGTAATCCTTAGCACATAGCAATACTTTGGTCTGTAAGAGTGTAAGCTGTTGAAAGTGTGCCTTGTCGGCGCGGCTCCCTGTGATCCTTTTAGTACTCTGACGAGAACGGATCTGTCTGAAACTTATGGAGTCCATGACTTCACCGAACAGAGAGTCTTTTTTCTGCAACACCTTCTTATTTGTGCCCCCTCCTTTTCTGTGGACGATTGATCATGTTGGTATTTGATTTACTGGTGCTATTAAGTTGCCTGAAAATGGGTTTATCATTTATGGAAACACCCACCCCCGCCCCCCAAAAAAAAGGGCGGGGATTGAGCTCGCAAATTTTCTTCTATGCAGGGACATACAGTAGTGGTGAGACCAAGTAGTAGTATTAGTCAACTTTTGGTGTCATATGCACTTGCATCTACTCCGAATACTTTCTACATATTTGTGTTGTGTGTGTGTGAGTGGGTTGTGCTATTCTAACTGTCTATCCTTCACCTTTTCAGTCTCGAACTGACATCCTGAAGATCCATTCAAGGAGAATGAACTTGATGCGTGGGATTGATTTGAAAAAGATTGCAGAAAAAATGAATGGGGCTTCTGGTGCAGAGCTCAAGGTTTGCAAATCCTTCTCTTTCTATGTTTGTGGTACCAAATTTGTCTGCTGCTTGCCCAAAGTGCGTTCAGCTGACTCTTTTTTTGTTCCTGTTGCTGATATCTCTAGCTTTTGAAAATCACCAAACTACGCGTCTTTCTCTTTGTCAGCCACTGATGTACCATAATACTATTGTGATATGCCTTTCCACAACCGCATACCCCCCCCCCCCACGGCCCCACCCCTGGTGTGGAGAGAGGAAGAAAACTTTTCTATCTGAAAGTGTTCTGGACCTTTTTTAATGCATGGCTACAACTTTCGTATCTGAAAGATGCTATATAATCTTTGCTCTAGTCTATAGGTAGAGGTTAATGCAATTGCATGTCAACTTTTAAGAACCAAACATCCCAAAATATTAATTTGTTTCTAATAGAATATTATTTTTGTGACACTCTTACTGGCTCTCCCCAGCCCACTTCTATGACCTTAAAGGCCAGCCTTGTCATGTGGCCTGCCTGGTTAACCTCTTGGCTTCCCAGCTCTTTCTACATACTTTTCTCATTTATTCTAACCACCTTCATCTCCTGAACTACCTGGTGGCCTTGTCTGTTGCAAGAATCTATCTTATGTGTTACCTGCGCCCGCGGCAACATTTTTACTCTGTCTCTTTTGTCATTTTTCTTAGTCCAACTCTTTGGTACGACTCAGCTCTTTAAATGTATTGTTAGTATTGATTATTGAGTTTGTTATCGGTTTAATTTGGGGCTGTTGTGGTTGTCTGGTTAAAGAGTGATTCTCGTTGGGTGTGATTTTGCTTTCATCGTGAGCTAATTGGTTGTAATGTATGCTCTCTATTGCTCTGGAGTTTTGTCGAGATTGATTGTTAATTTAACTTTGAGCTCCTCACTTGAATTTTATTTGATCTTGTTTTGATAGAAGAGGGTGGGTCAGATTGATGTTCTTATTTTGGAAAGAGAACCCTCCCCCCAAACTCGAGGATTCTATAAACTAGGCGTTCTCATGGGATGGACTTATTTTTCAATAGGAGAAGTCGAAATATGTCTCTGCATGTTGATACTTGCCTCTTTGGGTTGTTGGGGTTGATACTGTAAATGTCCATTTGTCCATGAGCTGAGAAAGATGAGACATTGAGACCTCGCATTGTGGTTGTTGTATTCCTTCTTCTTTCTTGAGGACTCCTTCAATGTTGTTTAGAGGTATTTTAGAATGTGGGCTCTCACTGGTCTCTCAATTTTAGTTTGCCAAAGTTTCCTTTATTTTTTTCTTTGCAAAGGGTGAAAAACAACATTCAATTTTTTTATGTACAAGTATATGTAGTCGCTCGAACAAAAAATGCTGTGTCGACTGTAGATAACATTGAGTTCTCGGAAGTAAGGAAATATGGAGAAGAAAGTTATCAATATTCTCTAGATAACTTAGGGCTATATGGTCGATGCGATTGCAGCACATTCTAAATTGAGAGCCTTTTCGTGCCAGTCCTGATATTTCCCCATTATTCTAGGTTATTTTGGGAATTCTTGAGGGGATTAAGGCGGACCAGAGTTTTTAAAGATAAAAAGTTCGTGATGACAAAAACTTGATTAGCTTATCAGCCTGATGGCTGGCTCTTCATTAAAACTCTAGGTGATATGTTCGATGTTGCAATACATCATAATGGAGTTCTTTTGTCTTTTATCGGTTATTTTACTGTTCCAAACTTTCCTTTGGATAGGTTTCATTTTGTAAAAGTAAATATAAGATAATACATAGGAACTCAATTGACGTTGCTGGGATATAATTGATGTAAATTTCACTAACCCAATCCCCTGTTTGTTTCACACTTGTCCCTCTAGTGCTCTGCCTTTCACATATTCATTTTTCCTTTACGCTCCTGATCCTCTCGTCTCTTAATCAAAAGATCATTTTAGGGACATACATTCCAGATTTTCATAAAGATTCTACTGTTTTTTTTTCCCTAAAACTAATTGGACGTCCTCAACGTTATATGCAGGCTGTATGTACTGAAGCAGGTATGTTTGCTTTGAGGGAGAGGAGGATACATGTTACACAGGAAGATTTCGAGATGGCGGTGGCAAAGGTGATGAAGAAGGACACTGAAAAGAACATGTCACTGAGGAAGTTGTGGAAGTGAGAACTCCAAAATGCTTGTATGTTGTTTGACTTGTCTTTGCTTGTTCACTTTGCATGTGCCTCAGAATAGGTTGTAGCGTATTCAATAGCCTCCAAACTGTACGGTTCATGCATTAGCTGGCAACTGCATGTAATTCTACATTTCATCCATTTCTCTTTGTTGCTTGAAATTGATCGAAGAGATTTTTTTAAGAGATCATGGTGAATTACCAAAAATAGTATGATTTTCTTTCTCAATTGTTTTCCTTTTTTTGCACCATTCGGTTCTGGATATTACCATTGCCGAGCTAGAGACCTCTGAGCTAATAATGTGGTTGAGCCTCTTAGGGCTCTTACCAGCTTGACCAAGTTATAGTTTTGACTCGTCTTTTATCCACTCTCAGTTTGGATGGCCGGGTTAGTTTCACACAATAGGTCGTATCAGCTGACCTCAAATTCTTTTGTGAATTCGTAATTATTATTTTCGTTTACACTGGACCATATGGGAAAACCGGAGGCAGCAGTGAAAAACTTAAAGGTGACGGCCCCATTGTTTATTATCCCGTTATCTTATGGGCATTGAACTTGGAGGTCGATCTGTTTAGTGTTGTTCCCATAAGATCTTGGCCTCTGTGGCTCACCAGAATCCACACATTCCCTAAATTTATAGGTCTCCCGATACTTAAGTTGTGTGGGCTTTTCTCCTTATCGTAAACGTAATAAAATCCTCGTTTTACATTTATAGAGAGACCCACATTACTAAATTGTCTTCTCAATCACGTTTACGTTAACTAGTTATTACTGAAGTGGTTTTGCTTTTCGAGACTTCAATAAGGTGGACAGAGCCATATCATATTGCTAGTTTTTTCTATCCTAATTACTGATGGCTACAAGTCAAGGTCGTAAATTTAAGGCTCGGTCGATATCATAAGCAGGGGAGGAGCCACAGACATTGCCTCAGTTGGGTGCAATTGACCCTGTTTAAAACGTAAGACCCTCAAATTCTGCTTGTTTTTGTGCAGTTTTTTTTTTTTTTGGTACTTATTTCACAATTTAACTCCACTTGTAGTTGATAATAAAACACTAATATGGGTTCAAACGGGTCTTGTTAAAGTCTAATTTATCTTTAATCGTAGGCGAATTTCTTGATCTCACTTACTCTGCTCCGCCACTATAAGACATGTGTTAAAAGGTCTAATAATTAGTCATCTAAAGTCTTTCATTGGTGGCGTACATGGTGCTAATGCTATTGCACCTTAGTCTTGCTATATCACGTATGGCATAACCCAATCTTACTGCCGGGTCTAACCACGGGCGGAATTACCACCAGTGAAATAGCATTTCGCTAATTTTTGCTCATTTGATGATTATGTAAAACAGAATTTCTAATTTTCACACGGGAGTTAAGTTTAGATCACGTATAATCTGATTTCAGCAGTTTGATTATGATGAGCTTTGGTTTAAGACCATCAGTAGGTCGAATTTTTACGTCCGAATTAGAACCGTCGGGTCAAATTAGAGTCCCCTAGTTCCACATCTAAATAAGGAAAGGGGAATCTTGATCGAAACTTTCAAAGGTGAGTAGGCTGAAGACCTTGTGCCAACTACACCATATGCATACTTGTACACTAACTTTCATGATCACGACACACTCACACACTCTCTCTTTCTCACATACACACACACACACAAACAATGACACAAGATCAAAAAAGATACCGTTCGAAAGCTAGAAAAGAAGGGGGGGAGGGCTAAAAAGACAAAGTATTGATACCTTGTGGCTTCTTTAGCAATGCAACGTGAAGTTGACGTGAAACTAACAGCAATAAAGTGTGAGACGTCCTATTATTAATGGCATAGTTTCTCTCTTATTGGACACCTCCCCTATTACATTATCACTTTTATTACCTAGCCTTCTTATTGATTATACACCCCCTTTTTTAGCATTCAATTTCTTCTCCCCCCCTGGACCATTTTCCTCACTCCTATGACAACTAAGTTCATCATCATTTCATATTTATTCAGTAATAAGGTCGGCCCGATCGTCCGGAAATCAACCTGCTGTGTAGGGGTTGTCACGAGTTCAAATTATCATATTTCCGTTCATGTAACATTGGTTGTTCGTCTATATACGCGAAGTTGTCGTCATGCGTTTGGATGTTCACTGTTTCTTAGAAGCATAAGATGTTTACAGGCCTATGGACAAAAAATCATTTCATTTTTATTATCAGAATACGTCATATCATTACATGATCATGGGTCAAGAATAATATAACTACTGCTTCCCTTTATTACTATTTGAATGCCGTTAAAATTTGTTGATCGATCACTTATGTACTAGTACTATTGACTTCCTTTTTCTTTCATCTAATAAAGTACATTTATTTTTCTGACCTCTGTGTATTTTCTTCTTTAATAGCATATAATCAATGGAAGTCCTTTTTACTAACTATTTGCTACGAAAAAAACCTACTGTTTCTATGCGTAGTCAGACACTATTGATCAGGCACAATGGCACATATTACATAAATGTATGACACAATTTGTACTCATCGGATTTAATTTGACAATAACTTGAGTACTCCGTATCACACAGTATGTCTAATGTAAAATCGAGTCGAAATATAAATACAATGTGTCAAAGCATGCATACATACATTGGAAGATAATTGACAAAAGAGTTTTGGTAGTTCACGTGATTATGGACCTAATCAATTAAATTAATGACAATGAAAGCAACTGTTACTAGTGACATATTGAGCCGAATACAAGAAAAATGGATGATATATTATCAATGAGTCTAGCTATTAAAATCGAACTTTATTTGGAAAATTGATAGAGAAATAAATTATATCCATTTCAGATTAATAAATCAACATTTATTTCTCTATCAAAAATGATTCGATTAGAACATACAACAAATGGGATTGATTAGAACATGGGAGAATGAGGAGGAGAAGAATTAACTAGGTTGAGAATACTATTCCAATATAACTTGTTATCTTCATGATCATAATCATCACTTCCACCACTAGTAGTAGTACCACTACTACCACTATTATATGTACCTTGATCTTCTTGCACACTTTTGCCACTCGAGCTCGAAGTTCGAGTGGCATCAGCAGTAGTAGTGGTAGTAGTAGTAGTAGTTGTTGTTGTTATGGTCGTACTGAGCAAAAGATTAGTAAACCCTTCAACGAAACCTCGGTTTTCGTCCTCGTGATCGAATTCGTCCTCGTCTCGATCATCTTCGTCCTCGTCTCCACCACTAATAATCTCTTTATTAGTACCACCACCTTGATTATTATGATCAATTGGTAATGACATATCATTAAATGATAATAATAAGGGTGGATTATTATTCCACTGATCACCTTCTTCCTTAACCAACCCTTGATTATTATTATTATTATGATGATCCTCTTGATCGTAATTAGTGTGGTGATTAGTAGTGTCATTAGCACTATTATGCCTCATAAACTCTATGACTCCCCCATGTCCCATGAAGCTTAGAGTGGACGTGGGTGAGTCCATTCCAATGACACCGGCGACTCCGTTTCCGACACCGATTCCGATACCGATCCCTTCATTTTGAGGGTGGTTACTATCATTGCTTGGCCATGAAGTATGCCAATTATGACCCTTGAACACGTCTAGACCGCACCTCGGCTGTGGCGGTGGCGGCGGCGACAACGGGTCTAGGACTTGGTCTTGGAGGTCCACCACGTGATGACCAGGTGGTGATATAAAGGAGGCGTTGGACCGGAGCTTTGACTGCCGTACGAGCCGAGCTTCGGCCTCGAGCCGAGCGCTCTCCCACTGAGCCATGTGGCTCAAGGTGGCTACATTCTTGGACTGCTGGGACCCACAGTCGGCTGCAGCCGGAACTAGGGCGTCGTTCTTGGGTTTGTGGGTTACCGGGTCTATGCCCATTTTGGTTAGCCTCTTTTTCAAGTGGGTGTTCCAGTAATTCTTGATCTCATTGTCTGTTCTCTTTGGCAAGTGTGTTGCTATTGCTGACCACCTAATCACGTGAGAAGAATCGCGCATGTTATGTACGCGCCACTTAATTAAATCTGACGCTATGAAAAAAGAGAATGTGTGTATAATGTGATCACTTGTGTAGTTGTGTACATACCTGTTGCCTAGAAGGGCATGGAGTTGGATTATGGTTTGTTCTTCTTGTAAGCTGAATTTCCCACGCTTAATATCCGGACGAAGATAATTAGTCCATCGAAGTCTACAACTCTTTCCGCATCTTTGAAGGCCTAATAATCAAACATCATGATCACAATATAATGAGCACGCAAACCAGGTAAATGAAATAGCGTTACCTGATGGTCGGGGTTAATCTTGTTGTGACACTCTACTAGGAGATTAATCAAGATGAACTAATTAAGGAAAACAATGTAGTAAAACACGATTAACGTACCGGCTTTGGAAGGCAAGGCACGCCAATTGCCATGGCCATGTTCATCAATGTAAGCAAGAAGCTTTTGATCTTCTTCAGGAGTCCAAGGTCCTTTCTTAAGCCCCAGCTTGTCACAGCAGGGTGACCTTCCCATGTTTTTTTGAGCTGATATTTTTCTCACCAAACAATAAAACAAAGAAAAAGATGCCTTGCTTTTCTTCTTCTTATAAGTTGTAATTGTAATAATAAACCCCACCTTTTAAATAACAAAAAAATATATATATATTAAAAAAGTAAATATAGATATAAATAATTGGGACATATATATAATGATCACTAATTCACTAGTAAAGATGCTTAGCAATAAATTAGATGGGGCATAGATGGGGTAAAATGAAATAAATGGTGTTTCAGTAGCCATGTAGCACAGTTTATAGGGACATATATAGGGGGGACTCTGAAAATATAATCATTTCTGAGAACATTACCCTCCTTACATAATCTCCAAAGTTGTGGATTTTTGGAATAGGGGGAGTATAAATTATTCCTTCATTAACTCCTCACTTTTTACTGCTTTGAGTAAGTATAAACATTCGATCTAGAGTTGATATGTATCATGTATGGGTGAAAATATATGTTGTCAATTGGAGATTTGGCGTACTAGTTTGTGTGGAATGTTTCAATCACAGTGCAAGCTGTAGGATCTGATTACGTAGGTAAAACAGTTTGAATTACAAAATGTTGGAAATAATTGGATTTCGTTAGTCATATAAAATAGTTTTTTCTAATATAGTTGTACCCGTATGTGTTATTGAGTTGTGATACGTCAATGGCTCAATGCTGACAATAATATTAAGTTGTGGTAGTAAGATTGTTTGAATAAAAAATGCTAATAGTAAATTTAAATGTGTTAGCTAGTAGAACTTATTTGAAAGTCTTAATTGACAACTACAAAAAATGTTTTATGAGAAGAGGCTACAAATAAATATATGCATCGTTCTTTGAATAATGAATTTTCGACTTAATAACTTATTGTTATCGATAACCACTAATATTATTTCCTTCAAGTCCATATGATGTTGTGCTTTCATTTTGCGAGTTTTTTTGGCAGAGATAGATAGTAAGATACGGTGGAAAAAGAAGGTAAAAAAAAGTCGGATCGCATCACGGCCCAATAATGTATTACAAATGAGTAAATGACATACAAATAATGAAAGGAAAAAATCATTATCAAAACATGATTTGGTAAGCAACTCTAATTAACTTCATAATTTTCTCTATTATTTGAATCTGATAACTTGCTATTTTATTCGTCAAACTTGCGAAAATTTCACACACACCTATTAATGGTACTCCTAGTTCCTTTGTCATTTACCCTAGGCTGAACTTAAGTTTACGCATAAAATTAAGGCTATTCAAGTCTGATCTTGGCATTTATTTTAGGGATGAGTCTGAGTTAACTGGGAAGAAAAAAATGTGTGACAGGCAATAATAATTTCTCCTAAAATTTTTTCTTCTCACTACTGTAAATCTAGAGTATGCTATAAAAAAACTTCCTAAAGATAACGAAGTCGATTTAGTGACCGTTTTATTCCAATAATATTGATTACTCATTTGCAAGAGTTGAAAATCGAACTCATAACAACCTTTTCAAGATACAAGATTATTTACCACTCGTACCTGTAATCGCAATTGGCAGCTTGTTATGAATATGACACCTAGAGACAGTACATTAACGTAGTATTTAGGTACCATT
>JBBYHQ010061418.1:0-31104 GCA_038382645.1 Spergularia azorica | reverse complement strand
CGAGTCTATTTTAGTGTGTCAAAAACTCAAGTTATTCGAAAATCTAACTAACACCATTAATGTAAATTGGACGTATTAACATCTTATACCTATAGTATTGGATATCTGTACAAACATCCCTAAACTAAACCAGTTCTAAGAACAAAGAGATGAAACGCCTCGTGCAAGTTTGCACGGGTCAAAGAACTAGTTCCTAATTAAAGCTTACGATACTTGCCAACTTGGCTCTTGTCAATAAATAAATCGACCAATCTTGAGAAAGTTTACTACAAAGTAATCGTAATAATTTCCTTATCCTCCATTATAATATACGGAGTACTCCCCTGAGAGTTGAGACTCGAGAGAGATTGCTCATATTATCGACACTCGTATCCATACAAAACAAATTAAACCGCCATAGTCCATCCCCAGTTCTCCACTAAATAGACACTCAAAACCCAACTCCACCGTAAAACCCCCCAAGAAATTAAAAAAAAAAAATCGGAGAGAGATGAACCAGGCAGGAGTGCAGAAGAACACGCTGTACGTGGGTGGACTAGCGGAGGAAGTCAACGAGTCAATCTTACACGCGGCGTTCATACCCTTCGGAGAAATCAAGGATGTCAAGACACCTCTGGATCAAGCCACACAGAAACACCGCTCTTTCGGTTTCGTCACCTTCTTAGAACGCGACGACGCCTCCTCCGCCATGGACAACCTCGACGGCTCCGAACTCTACGGCCGTGTCCTTACTGTCAACTACGCTCTTCCCGAAAAAATCAAGGGTGGCGAACAAGGCTGGGCCGCCCAACCTAGTACGTCTCCCCTCATTCCTTCTGGCTTCTCCCACACGCTACTATTATTTTTCTGTTTTGGTTTGATTTTATTTTGTTGCAGCGTGATTGTGAAGATTTGTTATTAGTATTGATTTTTGTGTGAAATTTAGGGTTTGTCATTGATTTTAATAGGATTAATCGGTGCTTGGTGCTTTGGAGAGTGTGAATTTTTTTAGCTTATGAGGTTAAGTTTCGGAAATTAAGGATGTGTTATCTGATTAGTGCGATGGATTTGGGTACAATTTTAGGGTTTATCTTTGATTTTGTAGGATAATTGGGGCTTTGTTGAGTTGGAAAGTTTGATTTTTTATTGCTGAAACTGTGTTGGTTAAGGTTAAGGTTGTCATGTAGGAATTCGATGAGATTTTCGCTGTTTAATCACGCCTTTACGATGTAGTTGTAGCGTTTTGCTTTTGTTCTATTCGGTCTGATTGAGCTGGTTGTGTGGAAGTTGTAACTCTGTAGAATATGGGATTAGTGTATTTAGCCAAGTAATGGTGAACTATTGGTATTACAAGGTACTATTACCATTGCTGCAATGCCTATGGAGAGGCTAGGCGCCCACATAGAGAGTCGAATTGCTGTTGTGTTATCTTCTGGGAGGCTTAATTAGTACCATTGTGAAGGGGTTGCCTAGTTTGATCAATGGAGATATATTCTTACCCAAGTTTAGCTAAGAGGGTTTATCTTTGGTTTTGTATGATAAGTTGGGCTTTGGTGAGTTGGAAAGTGTGATCTTTTAGTGCTGAAACTGTGTTGATTAAGTTGGGGATTTTTCTAGTCGGAAACACGAGTCTCATTCGAAAAAAACTATCCTACCGTGCTGGTTGTGTGGAAATTGTAGAATGCGGCATTGTTGTGCTGATCTCCAGGTTTGAACTCGGGATTTTGGCAGACAGTAATTCTTTAGGATATGGGATGATTATTGTTTATTTTGAGTCATTGTGAACTATTGGGATTAGGAGCTACCTTAAAACCACAGCTGGAATGTCTGTGAAGAGGCTGAGTGTTTGCTTAGGCGTCGCATTGGTGTTGTGTTCTCTTGTAGGCCTGATTAGTACAGTTGGAAAGGGGTAGTCCAGTTTGATCCATGGTTGACGTGAGAGTTTCAGATGGACATAAGGTGCGGGAGAGAGTGTTACAAGTGGAATTGGTCTATTCCTGCCATCATATATAGCTCCTACTGACAGGCACATTGTACCACAGTTGAAGAATACGTTTTCTGGTTGAGTATTATTGTTTCCGAATTTGCATGACATTGCAGCTTCTGAGTGTAGCGTCTTTTGAAGATTTAACTAGTGATGATACTTGAGAAAACTTCAGGAGTCACTGTCTTGGTTTCATTTTAAAAGGTTAATACACATTGAGGGGAGTAAATAAATGTGACTTCTGTTGGCAAATTAGGCGTACATATAAGATGCGGTGGACATGTGTTTTTAGGAAGGGTTTGGGTTTTTGCGGTGTAAAGAAGAAAAAAAGTTTTGATTTTCTAACTTGCATTCAGGAGTATTCACAGTTGTGGAAGAGAGTTTTACGAATTTCAATATTGTATCCTCACATTTTGGATTTCACTTTACACATTTTCTCCTTACGTTTCTTCTCCTCCTCCTCTTTATTTCCCTCTCTTTCAACGTCTCACTTTTCTTTGTTCAGTCTTAACTTGTCCCTATACTTTTCTTTTTTGGCTTTGCATGGTGGCTGTATGGCGCTCTTGTTAGCCGACCTAAGATAGTTTGTGGAATTGTTGTCATATTGCCCCGTGGTTGAAAACTTGAAATTAAGGATATAGTAGGTAAATTGTTTTAAAGCGATTAAGAGAGCTTAACTCTTAAGTCCGGGAATTATTATGAATTATTTGAGATCAGTTTCACACAATAATGGCATGCTGAGCCTCTTAAGGGAGAAAGTTATTGGTACCATATAGAGATACTGGGTGAGGGCGCTGCTTGTTCATTGGTTTTTTTGGAAGAGGACAAAAGACTCAAAACTTGGAACATCTATTAGTTAGTTTTATGTATTAGACAGGGATACTATCGGTGAGGTATGAGTGGACTTTGTCTCTGCCTTGGTTTAGTTTGTATTTTATAGGCAGACCACAGATAAGTATGAATGTGAGTTTCATGTTTTATCTTAGAATTTGTTAGTTAGAGGATTTCCATTACTGTCAATTCAGCTGCAGCTTGTTAGCTTTTGGCTGTAAAGTGCCAGACTAAAATGATTTTTTTGCGGTGCTTTGCCAATAAGACAATGCTGAGAAACTGTTAGAAAGTAAGATGGAGAGATGGTAGTAATGTAGTATGGTACAAGAAATTTGAAGTCTTAAAGAGCTTGTGTAATGTTCCTGGTTGTCGTGGGAAACGAAAAAAAGATAAAAGGTTTACCTAGCTAGTGCAAGTTGCCATCTATCTGTTTTAAGACTTTCAGCTCATGCAGTCAAAACTAGGTATTCTGCTTGCTATTGGAGTTCATGCATCCTTACTTGGGTATTCTATAGGGTAGTGAATAGTGAATAATGTATTGAATAACTGTAGTATGTCAAGTCATTACTATGTGAGTGGCAAAATATCGTTTGTGATGGTTTATTGTACGGATCGTGATTCTGTTGACCACGGGGGTTAGATATGCCTAGTATTCCGCTTTTCTAATTGTTTCCGGGCTTTGTTCTTACTGATTTCATGGATTCTAGTCACCAGTACCCAATGTGATTGGTTAAGAGCTTGATAACACTGAACTTCTGTTTAAACATTTTCCTGTTCTCTGCAGTTTGGGCCGATGCAGATACATGGTTTGAGAAGCAACAAATGGAAGAAGAGATGCAGCGTCAACAGGCTGAGAGTCGAGCTGCAGATGAAGCAGCTGAGGAGATGCGTAGAAAGAAGATGGCAGAGGAGCGAGAAGGGGAAAAGGAGGATGACCCCATGGCTAGGGCTGAAGCAGAGGCTTTACAGCAAAACCAAAGTAGCTGATCATGCATCACACTGGTGCTCATTATCCTGACTTGTATGACATGGGATTTTCTGCAACAGCCACCTTGGTATCCAACAGCCGTCTCGTGATGTATGATAACTTTATCGGACCATCATTTTAATGCATCTATTCCGCTGTAAATCCCCTTGACATGTGTCTGTTGCTACCAACGGCATTTTAGTAAACCTGAGAATAGAGGACAGAACATTCAAGCAGGGTGTGGTTTAGGAGCGAATTGTTTTTGCTGCGTATTAGCCTAAAGGCAAATTGATTACCATGTTTGAGGATGGGAATCCCACTGATTAGACTGGTGCTCAGTTGTTGTCTGCGAGTACTAGTAAAGTTGTTACGCTTAGAATTTGTTGAAAGAACCAAACTATTCTATAACTCCAAATATATTATTGTTGGAAAAGTTTTATTTCTGATCCCAGTATTGTAGGCACTATTAATCTCAGAACCTTTATACTCGGGGAATAACTACAGTTCAGGCATTCAGGCTTTATCGATGCCTTTGATGTTTTCAGTCTCCATGTCGAAATCTTGTTGCGCAGTACCTGTACTTCAAAATAGCACCTTGTATGGCTTGTAACGCTCGCAGAGCTGCCATCCAAACTGGGTTATTCAACTGGAAATGGAGCAGGATGGGGGCTTGTTCAAATCGGTTTCTTATAGGGACTTAACATCCTGGTTTCCCTACGGAACTTTGACCTCTTTACAACGCTTGCTGCTTGGTTCGTCTAATCTTGACCATGTCCACAAGTGAAGCAAAGAAATAAGATAGCTTCTACCGTGATGTATAGAATTTGTCGAACTGGAACCTTCACCAGTGAGTTTTATGCATGGATCTGGAAGATAGGTAGGATGATTGCGCAAGATGCTACTTACAGGAGAGGCTTTCGACTATCTGGTTTTGACGTCCGATTAATGGACACATTCACAACACCAGGGACAACTGCAGAGATAGTAGCTAACAATCTTTGCTGCAGTGAGAAACAACCTAAATGGTATTAGCTAGCTCTGAACATCTACTCTATAGGATTACGTTCTAAATCAAGTTTTTAAGCAAGAATCACTGAGTTGGCCTCGAAAAAAAAAAAAAAAAACCCCTCTATTGGTGTCTACTTGTTGATAGGCGCTACAGATCTTCATGAGCAAGGATAATTGAGACGATTGAGCACTGAAACAGTAGCTCTCATGGAAGTGTCGCCTTTGGAACTATTCGGAGTTACTATCCAGACGATAGTCTTTATTAGCATACACTAATATCCTTAGCCTAAGACTATGCATTCCACAAAGAACTATAATTTCAGTTGACAAATCAATAAAAGCCGAATCACAACATGTGATAAACAACAATGGAAAAAGCAGACCTCACCAGGTTCCGAGCTTAAAAGATGACTCACTACTCCATTGACCATCCTTGACTATGTGTAGACTTGGATACTAAGAATTTGGGAGTCTGGGAGAGTTCATATGATTTCAAGAGCCAGTTAAGGTTAGGACTAAGGACACACTTGTGGGAGTTTAACTTGTAAATCACTTGATTACTTACTATCAACTTCGGAATCCTCAATCTCCGTAAGAAAGAAGAAAAGCAAGAACAGAAAAGAAACAAACGACATGAGTAAACGGAACTATATAATCAGAATCATACCACCAAAATCGTTGCCTTTCCATGTCATGCGTAACACCACAAAGGAGAGTTAAAGGAACATGATTTGAGGGAAATTCTAAGATTAGAACCTCAATAAAAATGATCTGAAGGTCATTTTAAATGATCCTTGGTTACTCAAGCATGGCATCACACAGCGTAACAGCATCACAGCAATCCCTTACATTATGTACTCTAACAATGTTTGCACCACCCAAAACTCCAGCAGCTACAGAAGCAACTGTTGCTGCATCTCTATCTGTTGCTACAGGGCGATTGCATATCTCTGACAAAAACTTCTTTCTTGAAGGTCCAATAAGAAGAGGACCGTTAGCTAGAGCCAAACTTTTCTTTGCCATCTCTTCTCGTATTCTTTTTAAGCCCATGAGAATTTCCAAATTTTGCTTGGTATTTTTGGAAAATCCAATGCCAGGATCAACAATTATCCTCCACGCAGGTATACCACATGACTCTGCATCCATGACTCGAGTGCTCAACTCTAAAGCAACCTGCTTACATACGTCATCGTAGTTCAAGTTATCACTGTTTTGCATAGTAGTGGGATCTCCTCTCATGTGCATTGATACATAAGGCACTTTAAGGCCTGCAACAATGCTGAACATCTCGGGATCTAACTGTCCTCCAGAGACATCATTAACCATATGGGCTCCCTTCTTCACTGCTTCTGAAGCGACTTCTGAATAGAAAGTATCAACGGATACAAACTTTCCCTCTTCTTCAACCATGTCTTTGACAGCTTCTAGGACAGGAATTAATCTTTCTAGTTCTTCCACAGCAGAACTCCGCGTTGCCATTGGCCTTGTTGATTGTGCACCGAGGTCAATTATATCAGCGCCTTCTGATAACATTTGATGGACCTGAGAAACTGCATTTTCCACAGATTGGAATTTCCCTCCATCGCTGAAACTATCTGGAGTCAAATTCAGGATCCCCATTACAGAAGCCTTACAAGACCAATCCCACAAGCGATTGGCAATTGGCAAAACTCTCATCATTCCATCCTTCCCAATGAGGGACTCCCCACCAAGTTTATCCCATGCTTCAAATAATCCACCAGTGAATCTCGAAAGTGAATGCCACGATGCAACCGTGTCATTCTCTATGTCTGATCCAAGCAAGTCAAGTAACGGGGCCATCACAAATGGTCTTTCCCATATCCTTTCATGGGGAATAGTAAGACTGTCAGAGCTCACCCGAAACTTCCCATAAAATAGAATGTCCAAGTCAATAGGCCTAGGGCCATATCTTATCCCATTGGTTCGACCCATGTCTTTCTCAATCTTCTTCAGCACCCCTAAAAGTTCATGAGGCCCCAGTTTTGTGAACCCTCTCACAGCAGAGTTCAAAAACTTAGGCTGGTTAGTCACATAAGCAGGCGCCGTCTCATATAAGCAACCATGCCTTTTGATATCTATGCCTGACTTGTTCATCAGCTGCAAAGCTTCATTAAAGTTATCGAGCCTATCTCCTACATTGCTCCCTAGTGCAATTACAACTTCTTGCTCCTTGGAGCAAACTTCAACGGAGGCATCTGACATAGAGTGGAGGGACAAATTTTGCGAGGCTGCCAAATCACAAGCAAGACACATTTCAGATTCCAATACCCCTAAGACTAAGTAAACCTACCAGTTCCACTCATAATCTCATATTCATCTATCTCGGGGAGAAACTAATGTGACTTCTCCAAGACTCTTCCCTACATTCAACCCACAAACATTTCTCCGAAAATTTGAAGGGGGGCTATAGATTGAAAGATACTGAACATAAATCGGTTACCTACAGGGCTCCAATAACCCTCACTAGAGTCACTACCCACACCTCATCAATGAATTTGTTCAAATGAAGTGTGTATTAGAATCTTTTATCAAACAAGACCTTAATCATATCGAAATCACGAAATCAACACCCATTTCTAGCAAGAATGACAACAGGTTCCTCTGACATTATCATCCTATCTAGCAAAACATGACATAATTTTGTACCCACAACTCTCAACAACAACATCATCTTTACCTCAGTGCCTTAAAGGCTCCCGCTATAAGGCGGGGTAGGGGGGAGGGGTCGGATGCACGCAAGCCTTACCCCTATTGAAACATAGAGAGGCTGGGCACTGATGTACCCACAACCCAAATATCAATAATTCAGCTCCACCACTCCTAGGAAATAATCTTTCAAAACTCATAATGTTTTATTATAAATTCATAGTTCAAAGATTTCACAAACAATTCAGAAAATAAAAGGGCAGAACATACAAAATAAAAATGAAAGCAATGAACTTTTACCTCTAATATAATTGGGAACTCCATTAATAAGAGATTTGGTGGGTTTGAGCAGCTTGATTATATTCATTATATCAACAAAAATTGCCACTTTTCAAAAAGATGAACGACACAATCTTTAATTTGGCATTTTATCAGCTCACTGATCATCATTCATTGACATATATAATCACTGCAAATAAACACAAATGGTTATTCAGTATTTTATGTTCAAATTTGAGCATTTAAGCATTAAAAAATGACTTGAACAGTAGGACTAGTAAACTGTATTATACTAGTGCATGAAAAAATTAGTCTTCTTTTAGAAGAAACAAATTAGGAGATGAAAAACAGACAACAATTAAGAAAGAATAGGGGGAGGAGGGAGAAAGAAAAGATTACATTGGAAGAACAGGAGACAAGAAAAGGGCACAAAAACTTGTGCCTGACGATTGCCATGCTTGTTACAGTCATACTACTGTTGTTTGGGTCGGGTTTGAACTAAAAGATGTGTTTCGTGTTTGTGATTTTGAGTTTTGGTATATGAGCTAGTCTCATCTTGAATGGTTCGGTGATTATTAGTAGGGGCCGAGATTAAGGTCGGAAACCATGTAAGTCCGTAAATCAGTAGTTATTATTAGGGGCTGTGATTAAGGTTGGGATCTATGTAATCCGTAAATCAACATAACTGTATTAGACATGTTACAGTATGTGGGGGTATGAATGTATGATTAGTAGGGGTCGATATTAAAGTCGGATCCCATACTCGGTAAACCAAAATAACTGTGTTGGACATGTTATGTGGGGGTATGATTAGTTTTTACCGAAGATATCTCCGATGCGTAAGGGTCTTGTCTTATATGAATGAGAAAATGGATTTTGTAAATGTATTTTGGCCGCAAATTATACCATGCTCCCGGGAGCACAAGGAGCATGGTGGTCCTCTTCACAATAGATGAGTGGGGACCATATATTAAAAAATGAAAAATCATTTTAAGTATGATCCTCACTCCTTTATTGTGAGGAGGACCACCATGCTCCTTGTGCTCCCGGGAGCAGCATGATATAAGCACCGTATTTTGGCAAGATGTTCACCGTTTGGTTGAAGATTTTGGTTAGTGCCACTAACTTTCATTTTTGAAGAGTCTTACTTTAGTAATTAAGACAAACATACAAGTCATGTTAACACTGCACCGATGTTTGCGTCTCGTCATTGAAACAAGGAAACAAATGTTTTGTTTTCTTACTCTTAGGATCTTATCTCCACAAGGGCAAACACAATGAGGTCGCCGTCGCAACTCAACCGTCTACTCGATTTGTTTTTTTTTTCTCTTTCCTAAACTATATTTACCTCGGAGAAATTGTTGATTTTAAAAGTTTCCAATTTTCCACGTCCCCAAATGTGAAATTCTAGATTTGCCACTGCTTATCGAGGAGGATGACTAATCCTCTCCCGCTAATCCTATTTAACTACTCCTCTTTGCTGTTAACAGTTAACCACCATCATCCTCTCCACTCCATTTTTCTTGCTAAAACCCTTTCCACCACTAAAACCCCTCTTCTTTTTCTCTCTCTCTCTCTCTGTCTCAAACTTCAGTGGGTTGCGAGGTGTGTAAGAGAAGCTAAAGCTGAAGCTTTTGCTCAAAATGGCATCTCTATCTTTCACTCAATTTCTATCCTTGCCAAGGTCTCATCTTTTTATCTCTCCTTTTATTATTATTTTTGTTTAGTTATCTATGTTGTGTTCTATGCTACTATTTACTGCTAATTTCCCTTATTTTTTTGGCTGATTTTATGCATGGTAGATGTTTGTTTTTGTTTGGCTATGTAAAACATGATTCCCTTGTTCGAAATGTGTTGAAGGTAGATTCAGTTGTTAGTTCAATTGTGTTTCCTTCAATTAATTGGGGGCGTTGCCGATTTTTCGGGGATTTGTTGCGAAAATTGGCATGGGTTGATGCCCAAGTGGTTGAATTTTGATATCTAAGTACCCAATTGGCTTATTGTAGAGGAAATTGGAATAGAACTATTAATTTTGTCGGGTTCTTCAGCTAGACTGAATGCTGTCCACCATGTTAGTTCACTGGCCTTAAACGAGATGTGAAGTCGAATATATGCAGACTTATCCCTGCTATCTTTCTCGGTTCGGCCATTTATTGAATAGTGAGTGATGATTGGTTCAGTAGATTGTATGTAGAGACCTTAAGGCTAGTATAGTGTGCGCACAATGGTAGTAAAGTGATGCTAGTATACGACAGGGGCTTCAAGTGAATTATATGCTGGTGTACGCTTCTAGCTATCTAGGCTAAATGATGGATAATCCCCAATACTTCCTCAAAATATGGGACAATATATGATCAAGAACCACAAACAGTCGAGTGTTGCAAGTCAAATGCTCACTAATGGCAACATGCGTTTGGTGCAACTGCTAGCTAGTATTGTACCACGACATTACATAAAAATGTGGATTGATGAGTCGTTGTAATTTTACATTTGGATATCAAGACTGCTGTAGGTAACTCATTTCACATGGTTTTTGCCAAGTTCGGTGTAGTGATGTGTAGTGTTTGATGATTGAATATCAGGTGCAATCTAAAAGCACCGGTTATAGGAACAGTGGGCGTAATGTTATTTGCGGACCCTAAGTCGCAATGTAAATGGATCTTGTCAGCAAGATCTAAAAAAGTAAATGAAGCTTCAGTAGCTCAAGAGCATATAACACCAGAACCAGAGGTCACTACAAAGACAAGGACTAGAAGAACCAGCACTAGAGGTAGAAAAAAAGCACCTACTGAATCAGACGACGATTCTCAATTATTAGTCGATGGCCCCAAATCAGTACAGGAGGGCTCCATTCAAGAAGAAGTAAAAGAAGATCCTGAGAAACCCAAGAGAAGAACAAGAAGGAAAGGTATGTACTTTTTTTTTTTTTTTTATGATAATAAGACTTTTAGTAGTTACTTTAATTGAGGTTGTGGGATAAAATTGTTTTCAGTTGTGAATGATACTTCTAGCACGGAAGAAGGAGAGGCAGAAAAGGTGTCCAGGAGAGGTAGGAAGATCAAGATAGATGTGGTAGATGTGCCTGAGGTAAAGGATGCAGAAGAGACAGAAGTTAATGATATTGAAGAAACCATAGACCTTACAAATGAAGAAAGTGATGATGCTGACATAGATTTAGAATTGGAAAAGGGTGATCAGGATGATATTAGCTTCTCATACAGTTGGCCGCCTCTTGTTTGTTGCTTTGGAGCTGCACAACATGCTTTCGTGCCATCTGGAAAGTCTGCCAATAGGCTTATAGATTATGAAATTCATGATTCACTCAAGGACGCTTTGTGGGAACCTGAAAAGTTTGTTAGGGCTCCTGGAGGTTCGGCTGGTAGTGTAGCAATTTCTCTTGCAAAAGTCGGAGGACGAGTGGCTTTCATGGGAAAAGTCGGTGATGATGACTTTGGGAAAGCAATGGTCTACTACTTGAATGTGAATAACATTCAAACACGATCAGTCTGCTTTGATGATAAAAGATCGACGGCAGTGTCACAAATGAGGGTCACAAGAAGGGGTAACTTGAGAGCTACGAGTGTGAAACCCTGTGCAGAAGATTCTTTGTCAAAGTCAGAGATCAATATTGACGTACTGAAGGAAGTAAGGCTTTTTTGGTCACTGTTTTAGCAAGCTCATTCATTCGCTTTTCTCCATAGGATTCATGGATTGTGTATAGTTGGTAATTGGTAATGCAATTGACAAGACGTAAAATTCTTGTCACATTTACAGATAGCATGCATCCTTTATGAGATGCAGCTCAAATGAAGATAATAGGCGACTTAGATGTCAGCATTGATCCTGAGAATCAATGTTGATTCTTGGAAACCTTATAATAGAGGATAGTAATATTGCATTTATCCTCTGTTAACATAGCATGAGGGAAGCAGAACAGTATAAAGGCGATGGTGGGAGTAGGATTAAGGGGTGGGCAAGAACCAATCAACTCTCTTTTACTAAAACTTTCATTTTTTTTCTATATCAATTTTGGAGGTTCTAAGTATCACTTTTAGTGCAGAACTCAAGGCAGATTTTTACAGTTGATACTCTCAAAACAGTAGCTTTATTCTATAGAGTATATGAAATGAAGGGGTTAGTTAGTGATGGACATACTCATAAACAAGCTTGAACATGCTTGATGTACCCAACTTATGCTCCCTAGTAGGACCCTTTATGTGTCAATTTTGACCACTATCTTGGAAGTAGCCAAATGTTCTCAAAACTGTATCATGGACAAACTTGGGTACCCTTGTTGGATATGAGGTAAGGTTCCTTTGATAGGGAAGTTGGTTAAGGCCTTTTGGTACACGTCAACCGTTAAGGTTAGCCTGCAATTTTTTGACGATTTTAGGATTTAGGATAAGGTTTTGGTTATAATATTTTGCTAAAACTCATAATTTAATCTCTAGGGGATCACACAAAAATTTGAGCCGTTTTTGTTCCAGTGCCATTTTGGGCCAGATATACTTTGATTTTGGTCGATTTTCACCACTTTTTCGAAAGTACCCTAATCTTCCTAGAACTGTATCATGGACAAACTTGGAGTACCCTTGTTGGATATGAGGTATGGTTTCTTTGATAGAGAAGTTGTTAAGCCTCTTTTGGTACACGTCACCCGTTAAAGCCTTAAAGGTAGCGTGCGTTTTTCGCCGCTTTTAGGACTTACTATAGGTTTTTGCCTCTAATATTATGGAAAAAATGACCGCTAGGGGCTTCCACAAATTTCGGAGACTTCTATTTTGGCAAAAATACGTGGATTATATACTTCAGTTTTGGTCAATTTTGACAACTATTTTGTAAGTAGGCATACGTTCTAATAAATTTTCCATGGACAACGTTTCTTGGATTAGGGTAGGTTTCTTTATTAGGGAAATTCTTTAAGCCATTTTGGCACACTCCACCTGTTATAGCTAATTAGCTAGCATTGATTTTTTGTCGATTGTTGGGGCCCATCATAGATTTTTGCCTCCCAACAATTTTCGAAACCCCATCATATAACTTCAAGTGGGTTCCATATACATCGGAGCCATTTTTGTACGAGGAGCTTTTTTTGTGAAAAACCGTGGATTATATACTCTTAACTTTGGCCAATTTTGACCACTTTTTTTTTAAAGTAGCCAAATGTTCTCAAAATTTTATATGATACAAACTTGGAGTGCCTTTGTTGGTATGAGGCTTGGTTCCTTTGATAGGGAAATTATTTAGGGCCTTTGGGTCCACCGTCCACATCACCCGTCAACGCTAGCGTGCTTTTTTTTTTTTTTTTTTTTTTTGCCGATTTTAGGACTTACAATAGGTTTGCGGCTCTAGTGTTTTCTAAAGTCCATAATATAATTCTCTAGGGGATTTTACAAAAAATTGAGCCGTTATTGTTCTAGGACTATTTTGGGCCAAAACCGCGGATTACATGCTTAGACTTTGGCCGATTTTGACCAGTTTTTTATATTGTAGCCAAATGTTGTCAAATATGCATCATGTAGTACCCTTGTTGGATATGACTATATGAGGTATGGTTCCTTTGATAGGGAAGTTGGTTAAGCCCCTTTTGGTACACGTCCCCCTTTAAGGGTAGCATGCTTTTTTCGCCTATTTTGAAACTTACAATAGGTTTTGGCTCTAATACTCTAATAGTATTAGATGTATATTTGATGATAAGATTAAACACTTCTCAATGTGCAGGCAAAGATGCTTTATGTGAACACCTCGTCGTTGCTTGATCCTAGTATGAGGAGAACCACCTTGCAGGCAATGAAGATAGCTAAGAAATTAGGGCAAGTTATCTTCTACGATCTGAACTTGCCATTGCCTCTCTGGCAGTCCAGTGAAGAAACAAAATCTTTCATACAGCAGGTTTGGGAACTTGCAGACATTATTGAAGTGACAAAGCAAGAGCTTGAGTTTCTATGTGGAATCAAAGCTTCGGAGGAATTCGATACCAAGAATGACAAGCGATCTAAGTTTGTCCATTATGAACCCGATGTCATAGCTCCTCTTTGGCATGAAAATCTCAAGGTTCTATTTGTGTCAAATGGGACTTCTAAGATACACTATTACACCAAGGAGGATAATGGTTCTGTTCTTGGGGTTGAAGATGCTCCACTCACCCCTTTCACCCAGGAAATGTCAGCATCTGGAGATGGCATAGTCGCAGGTAAATCCGTTGAAGCATGACCTTTGCTATTACATGATGCCTTTACTTTTCCTCCATGGTTTTCCGTTTTCTCAGTACTACAGCTTCATATTTTGCTGACTTGAACTCTCAAAGAACGTTAATGCAAAGGTTATTTTATAAGGTTGTAATACAACATGCCCGTAAGCCTAAAATTAAAATTTAGAACCTAGGAAAATTGTCTACGAATGATAGGTAACTTCTGCCTGCTTGTGCATTCAGAGTTGGGTGAATCTTTTCGATGGCGGTTACTTTTATGACGTCAGCTCTGTGGATTAACTCGTACTGGCCATCATTCAGGCTACCTTTTATGTATGATTTGTATCAGAAGAGTTGTGGGGATCATGTAATGCGGTGGTAAATTTCATATCATAGGCTACATCCTTTTGCAAATAGTTGAGGTTCATTTGTTAGTTCTACTGTGTGGATTTAGAGTATAGAATCATGCTATCAAGCTTGACTGGTGTTCACCAGGTACCTCCTAAGACAGATTTTGAGTAGATATCCCTACCCTTTACTTCCTGTTCAAGAATAATCTCTTTTGATGATGGATCACTTTATCAATGAAATTATTTTTGACAGTAGCAATATACGGAGTATCAATTTGTATTATAAAAAAAAAAAAAAAAAGCAAGCAGTGACTAGCTAAGTCTAGCAGCATATCATCCTTTATTGTGAAACTTTAATTAGTCTTTGTCATTCGTACATAGAAATGAGATGATCACTCATTGGCTTTTAAGAGACAGCTTATGCTATGAGCTGCAGTCACTCAACTACGATTAAGACTTTTGTTGATCGGTTGAGTGCAATGCACAAACAGAATGGAGAAGGAACCAATGTCTCTGTTTATCTTACGGAACCTATTGAGATCAGTACTGATATCTGGTAATTATATCAGAAAAGTGTACAGGGTAGATTGTGGGGGTTACCATATAGTTTGAATATCAGGGACCTGTTTTGCTGTTTGATTTGTTGTATTTTCTTCCAAGTTCAAGATGGACAGTCTACAACTTCTCTAGAATGGTTTGATAACCTAAATTTAGATGCAATTGTGGCCAAAGTTCTGACAAAACGTTTGTATGTATTCTGATTTGTTCAGTGAGGTACTAATTTCTGTGTTTATTTTGCTCATTATAGTTCAAATGCTTGATTTCCATCACCATCCTATTGCATTTCTAATCTTAAGGGAGCATGTGTTACTAAGTTACTTTCCCCAGAATAACTTTGACTCTTACTATTGATGTCGTAAATACTAGTAGTGGCCTCTATGCAGGGTTGTTAGTGACCTGATATGTGTAATAACTCATTCAGCCTTCCATTCTTTTGCACTAGACAAAACTCATGGACTCATCTATTCTGCCATTGCTTACCCCAACCCCCGTCTCTTACTTGTGTTCTTACAACTCTTCTGCAATATCTTCTTTTTCAGCACTCATGAGGATGTTAACAGTTCAACCACATCTAATCACAGACAAAGGCTATCTGGAGCGTGCTATCAAGTACGCTATCAGTTGTGGGGTCATTGATCAGTGGATTGTAGCACGACAGCGTGGCTTTCCTGGTATTGAAGGGACGGAAGAGGATGAAGAAGACATCCCTGATCCAAATGGTATCAGATCTATCACAGAAAGAGAGTACCGCACTGTGATGCCTGTTGCCAGTTGATTTAAATGGCTTGTGTGTTCCATATATGATTTCTGTTATCTGAGCCTGCAGCGCAATATCTCACATCTCTTCATGTCCTCAGTAAAGTAAGTCATATCGCTATCGTTTATGTATTAATCAAGGTATCAGCGTATCAACTTTTGTCATCTCTGTAAACTAATAACTGTTCTTCAACTATAGACTGGTTGCAGATCAAAGCCAACGCTGACGTGGCACTGGAGATCGAGCAACTGTCAAAACCGGGAATGGTTGGACCCCGCCTCAGATTTAACTTGATGTGTTATATCCGCACAGATGGTTGAGCATTCTAATGATATTCAACCAAAAGCTGCCATCAACAGTTCACCATAATTTTGTTGCCGAGACATTTTGTTCAACCATGTATTAAGGGATCTCATCTCAGAACTTGAAGAGACCAATATGAATATTTTTCGGTAGACCAATTTGGTCATGTACTATTTGAGCTATCATATCTGTCCCTGCAAGGAACAACGTACGGAGAAAGTCTCGGCTTAGTGATTAAGATGATAGTTACTTGACAAGTTAGGTTTAAGGCTCGAAATCCTTCTCTTTATTGTGCAGGCATATTATGGACTGAATAATACGCCACAAACAGCTCATCTCGTATTCTCGTGCAATTTTTCTACCTGTAAACCTCATTTGGAGCAAGGAGCCAAGGTCTATTCCCAAGAGTCCTTTCCCTCAGTTTAGTACAAGGAGTACTAAGACTCCCATCCTAACGAGCATGGGATGTTGTATCCAATAACCCCGGAAGTATGATTCTTACAGGACAACTGAATTGACTCAAGAGTTGATTTATAAAGGCACCATCTTCTATATATTAACACTTGCATCTTAACATTACAACAGATTAGAGCCATTCGAAATAGATACAGTTATGTGCGAGGGTCCCTTGTGTCAAATCAACTGGATATAGGCAGCACAACAGCTGAATTGCTCCAGCCAGGTCTAGAAGGCCGCGGCATTTCCACACTTCTGAAACTAGGAACACCAAAATGATACACATACACTGATATACATAAACTAGACACTGAATTACAAAAACAGATCAGGATCGGTAGAGACCCTGATGTTTGTGTAAATAAATTATAGCCGCAAAATTGTTCTAAGCGTATCACACAGATTTTGAATTGTTTGTTGCTCTTGACCTACTTGCAAATCTTGAAGTGGCATCTCTTCATAGCACCTGTTTCAAAAAGAAGACATCTTAAAAATATAAAAACCTTCCAGAAATTCACCTAATGAACCAGAAACATTCACAAACTAGGAAAAAATAATTGACGCTGAATCCATGAATGAAGATCATGAACACAGACTTTTTCGCTTTGCCAAAAGAACTTACACAGCGATCAAAGCACTACAAAAACCCAAAATCAACCAGGTTAACTTACATTTTGTGATAAGCAAGAGCTTGAGTCAGATTCATAAGTGTGGGGCTAGACGTTAGCCTTCGGTGAACACTTGGGGGGAGGGCCATAGGCTGCACATGGAAGATGGAAAGAAGACTTGAGTACGTAGAGTTAGGGGAAAAGCATTTTTCACAAACTAAACATGAAACAGAATAGCGTTATGAGACCTCATTTTGACCCCTCCTCTTCCTCGCTTGCGCATCCCCAGCAAAAAGTTCTTGCAATGTTTCAGCAGCCACCATCCCACTATTATCTTTTTGCTTGCCTCCAAATACATTATCAGACAGGAGAGCAATGGGTGAAATATCAGTTGCCTTCAGAAAAGGAATAGGTACTGTATTTCCAGCAGCATATATCGACCAAACCTACACAAAATAAGACGATCAAAATAAGCAGATGGCTTCAACGTTCAATAAATCTTGTCAAAGAAAGAGATAGAAAACTTAGTATATTCTTCTTATTTCGATCTATACATTAAAAGGAAAGATATATCATATATTATTTTTCCCTCAAACTATGATAAAGGACCAGCTTTCCTTGGAAATTAATTCCTACAGTGTTTCACTTGCATTAGGTTGGCATATGTGGAATCAATTGTCATCTAGGACTTAAGACAAGCATAAATGTTTTGTGTTTTGAACATCTTTCACTTGAATATGTAGTTCATTGGTGATAACAAATTCCGAGCCTACATAATTATAGCCAATGGGAACACTGCACAGTCCACTCAATCGAATGAACAATTAGGCCTCAGAATTCTTTTACCAATATTTCAGTACATTTTTGTACTCCTCCACTAAAAAAACAAGGGGGGGGGGGGGGTAATTACGAAAGATAAGTACTTTTAACATTTCATCAAGAAGGGTGTAACTAATCATCACCTTATCTTGCACGCCAAAGGCAGTATCACTTTTAAATGATTTATTACCAAAACCAGCGATTCCACCAAATTTTCCTTGGATTGCATCTTTTGCCTTAAGGCTCGGCTGAGGCAAGGTAGATGCAAGGGAATCTTGATTGACACTGCTAGCAGCGCGCATAGCTTTCTCATTTACGTTGCTTGCAGCATCAATGATACTTACCCTGTACAAACACAATAAATCAATGACTGCAGGCGCACCGAAAAGTCTGACATATTTGAGATTTTAAAACATAACTGAGAATACAAAAAAGCACACTGGACGCATTCTGCCAATTATAATCTTATCACTTCTTCAAGCTATCTAAATGGGGCATCTTAGGATACCTAAACATCTATCAATTTTATGGGGGGGGGTGGGGGGGGGGGTGGTACCTGGATTCCCTAACTTCTCTTATATCCCCAACTGCCGAAACTCCAGTAACACCACCAAAAGCCGAAGAATGTTCCTTGGTTGGTTGTGATATTTGAGTCGACGGTTTCTCTGTTTCATTGTCACCATGAACTACAAAAGTTCCGAAATCACCTACACATAGACCACAAAACTTTACTAGATGCAACAACTCCAGCCGTGAAGTAATAGAAATTCAATTGAAGAGCCCTGACTTCAAGAAACTTACACACAGGAGGAACTAAATACTAATAAAAAAATGTAAGATAAACTTTAAAGCCACAATTATTATAAGGAAAAAAAATACGTATGAGTCAGTTTCTTCTGAAAACGTGATCATCATCAGGCATACAAAACTTACAGTCGCTGCAATCAGACTTCCATCAGAGACAACTTTAGCTATAAAGATATAGAACAAACTTAAGCACCTTCTCCAGCCACCTCGGCATCCTGAGAAGCATGCCACTTGTCTGATCCAGCGACATTGTCTACCTCATTTTTACTTGGCAGCCCAATATTTATTGGCTTCGATGGAACTGTGTCACCGTAGTCCTGATTCACCTTTGGAGTCTGCAGTTGGATATATTTTAAACTCGATTTTTGTGAAGTGATCACAATAAAAAGTACAAAACAGAAAGAAATAGAGGATCTTTTTAACACAAAAGAAAAAAACCCTACCAACAAGGTCCCATCATCAAAACTTTCAGCTTCCGCTACCATAGTTGCCCTTATTTGTCGAGACTTCTCAATCTTTGCTAACATGGAAGATGCGCCGGCTTTGCATCTGTCAGTAAATTTGTGCTGCATTTTGTAAGTAAGGGCAACAAGTGAGAATGCCAGAAACAAGAATAAACAATGTCGAAAAGGACATCCTATAGAGGACAAATTTCAATGACTTCTTATCAAACATGTCCTCTCATACAGATTAATCCTAGGAAGGTGTGACTTTACCGCTTTCTATAAACTTCCCATGGAGGATTCAAGTTTATATAAACTTACAACTCAATCATCATTAGTATTATTTTATGTTTTCGCCACCAGTCATTTTATACAACAATAATCCTACTTTTCCGTCACCAGACATAATTTACTTAATATTATGTTATATCATGTACTAATATTAAAATACTTTCTCTTCTGTCACCAATCATATTATATCATAGTGTTTCTAATTTTGCGTCAACATTCTAATTTACTGAACGGTTTTTCTATTGTCTGCCCATAAGGCACACGTTGAATGTCTCTTATTTTCACTTCAAAAAACAAAGTATGAGATCTCATTGATTAATGGGGAAAATCTCACCTAAATAAGGCAGTATATAGACCTTTAACATGTGCCATGTGGATTATAATGACCCGTTTTTCTTTCAAGGCTATTTTAGGCCCAAAATCATGGATTGCAACTTCTTTTTTTGCCAATTTATATTCAAATATTCTATAATCTTTAGCATAGGCAGCCTTGGAGTGCCCTTGTTGAGGGAAGAATCCTCTATTTGAGAAATTTGTTAAGCCTAATTGGCACACGTCACCCGCTGAAGCTAGAGTGCGCTTTGTGCCTATTTTAGGAATCATAGAATCTTACTCTACTATTTTGCTAAAACTCAGAAAATTACCCAAAGGGTCTTCCACAAAAATTTGAGCTGTTTTTGTTCCGGAGCTTTTTTGGGCCAGAAACCGTGGATTATAGCCTTTGTTTTTGTCCAACTTTGCAAAGTATCTAAATGTTTTCAAAACATTACCATGGAAACCTTGGGGAGTTCCCTTGATGATTTTGAGGGCCAGTTCCTTTTTAAGGACTTTCTAATGGTCTAATACCTTTTGTAACAAAAAAAAAATGATTTAATCCCTTTGGCCTCATGTCACCCCTTGAGGTTGGCGCTTTTAGCAGTTTTGGGGCACCTATCTTAAGTGTTTAGCTCTAATAATTTGCTAACACATATTAAGACCGTAGGGAATCCCACAAATATTTGATCCGTTTTTGTTCCAAGACCAATTTGTGAATTTTTCTATTTTAAGTAAATCATAATATCATATAATACTCCTATTCATGTCGTATTACTAATTATAATATATTTCTACAGTAAGAATACAAGATTCCTTACATGATTGAATCACAATAAATTAACTAATCATTATATTAAATTAATTTACTTTTGCAATCCAAGTAGTGATAGGTGTCGACCTAGAAATAACAGGAATGATGCGATTTCAGGTTTACAGTACTAGAATAGATTAGATTAGATTAGATTAGATGAGACGTCAAAGCCCCAAATACCATCACTAGCGAGTTTCAAACTCAACCCAGTGTGACAAACAGCCATGTCGAGTGTCATACTAGACGACCATAGATAGAGGTTCATAAATAAACCAATACAAGCATAGAAGTTACAGACACAACGTCAAATTGCCTGTCATGATATGTAAAATATTAGTACCAATGAATAATTGAGACGGATTTTGTAACAACGAAAAATGTGTGGTAGTTCTGAGTCTTAAGTCATTTCTTGATACTTTACACAAGGAAAATGATATGTAACAATAGACACCAGAGTACCAGACAGCTAGCGGAAAGGACTGGAAGCATGAGGTTTAAGGGGAGAACATTAGATATCAGGAAACAAAAGGGTTCTATAAATACCTTCAACATTTCAGACGCAGTAGGTCGCAAGCGTAGATCCTTGGTCAGGCACTTTGCCACAAAATCATGGAATATAAGTGACCTGTGAAACATTCAAATCACTTTATCCTCAAATTGTTTAGAGATGGAACATGGAAGAGTTACTTTTTGGTGAAAGAAGACGAGTTTCCAAAAACACTACGAATGAGAATAAAATAAGGAATACAGAAGTGAAATAACTACATGGGCCAACGATCCTGTTCATTTTCATCTTCGTGCTTTCAGAGAAACAAAAGGTAACAGCGATTAAAAAAAAAAAAGTACAAGTAAATAAAACATGAACAAAGAAGCCATCCTACCATGGTAAGCAATTAGATGATCAAAATATAGTGCAAGGCGATTTGATCAGGCCATAAAGGCACCCAATCACTAGTCACTTTCAGAGATGACTCCATGAGTTCAGCACATTAATCGTAAAAGACCAATGCAATTAATCATAGTTCAAAAGTCAATTTCACTTTGGTCTTTTTTTTTCTTCCCTATAGCGAGTAATTATTCTAATAAAACGTAAATAGACACATGGGAACACCCGTCGACAAAAGAAGAAATAAAGAGAAACTAAGCATATTTCATTTTATAGGATGAGCAAACAGCAGCCAATTCCATACACCATCTTTATGTTACCAACAAGCCCCACCTCACCGGGCAGATTTTCCTTTCCTCACCAAATAAGGAGTCTAAGTCTAAAAAGATATCATAACGGGATAACATATAAAATCTTACTACGAGTGTCCAGACTCCAGAGATATAAGACCAAAATGAAGAGTCAGGCAGCACAAAGTCTAAATGAGTTTGTAAATGCAGCACTGTGACATATGATGAAAGTATGAAACCATAAATGAAAAAGCAAAGCCTTCGAATTTTTCAGAAGGCATACCATTTTTCTTTATCCTCAAGCATTGGTGCCGGTTCAATTGATATCATGAAAAGCACCTACCAGAAGAACAGATCAGAGACAAATATTAAAGTCATACAAACTAAGGAAGCAAAACTCTTGAGTCAGAGAATATCACAGAAGGACAGGGAGCAGTTTTAAGGGTTTCATGAGTGGTCACCCCATCCAAACACGAGGCTAAATTATCCAAGACTTGAATTCAACACAGCAATAGTCACAGTTTAACATCCAATGTAGCCATCATTTCATATGCGCCAACATGTATTGTTTCCCGCACAACGATGTTGAGATACCACACATCACATCACAGATAAACCTTAGAGTAACATGCTCAACACACAATAGAAGTAGCTAACACATACTCTTGGCAATAACAGCGTCGAACAGCACAGCACACATCTACAAATCTTTAGTGTTAAAACTTATAACTACTACAAGTTTGTATACTCACCCGCATAGGATGAACTGCTGATCTTGGAGGGAGCCCCTGAAAAAAGAAAACAATAAGCGTTGGTAAAACAAATCAGTCAATACGACATCCTTTTCAATCACACAATAAAAGCAATGTTGAAACTGGAAAAAAGAAAATCTGTTTTAATGCAATAATGTTCTAAAGGTCTACACTTCATCACGTTATCTGTCCAGTCTGTTATGCTTATCCTAGATAGGGGGAAGGAATAGAGTCACAAACGAGGACACCATGCTTATCCAGAAGTCATATGTTACATGTTAGACTAGGATTAAAACCTGGCTGCATCTATTAGCCACCATGACTCCTCGTGAATGGAAGTCAATCACAAAAGTCAATTAATTTAAGCTACTTCCCTAGTTTATCTCTTCTGTGTTTCATTTCAACATAATACTTTCCCCTAGTCAATGCCTACAGTAAACCATAATCCCAGATGTAACTAGTATTCTTAATCCTACAAGTCTGGGGAGACAAGAAAGCTCTTACTTACAGACTGACAGTTCCGAAGCAATTTCATATTCCTATTATGAGGGCAAAATTCTAGCTTAAAATGAGCTCTTCGTCCTAAAAGAGTAAGTTCATAAGTTCATAAATTCATTCTAAAAGCTCAAATCTGGCAAGGGGGACAAGATATATAAAGGCAAAGATCCTTTTATTAAGGTAACTTACTGAAGAAGAAGATGAAGAAGAAGAAGAATACCTCTGCCATCTCTATTGCAGACACTCCAAGAGCCCAAACATCTACCTAACAGGCCAACAAAGAAAACCTGTCTGTCAGCATTGAAGACTTCTTTGTAACAAGAAATATAATAACAATTGTAAGCGACCTTATTTGACAAGTTGGGGGCTAATAAATTGCAGCAGTTTCCAGATACCAGTACAAGTAGATTGTAATGAGTCTCTTGATAAGATACACATAGTTTAAATTATGGAGAGAAGACATGCAGGCACTCTGAATACCTTTCCATCATAACGACTTTCTTGAATGACTTCTGGGGCCATCCAATGTGGCGTCCCAATAAACTGTACATACATAAAAGACCAATATTAATATATATGAGTTACAAAGGCAAAAACATTTTATTTGTAAACGGCAACATGAAATCATGATGACTTTGAATTTAAGTGACCACCCCAGCATACCTGGCCTGATTAGACTCGAGCAAACTCACATTACAATAGCTCATAATTTCATAAAAATATTGAAAATTCTCAGTTTTATTTCTAATACATTTGCAACATGACATGAAACACAACTCAGTTTTTAAGGGGGAAAAAAACCTTTGATGTGAAACTGAGTATTGTTTTTTTTTTTTTTTTTTGAAATAAGATGTGAAACAGAGTATTGAGTTCATAGGATGTCAAACCTTTTCTACAAGTTTAAAACTTAACTAGAAATAGAAAATTGTGGATGGAATCAATAAGAGAAAAAAGTACACCTAAACCTCGAGAAGGATCACAATAAAGTACATAGTCAAACCCTAGAGAAAAACAATCTATTGTGACCTGGGATTTCGTATATGTCTAATTTATCAGTTTAATTCTTAATCTATATAGTCCTCTGGGTATAACCAAAGGACATAAGACATTAAAACGGTACCCATTATGAGTGTTACTGCAATTGACAAATATAGAAACCAAGAGATTGAATGTGAGAAGACACACTTGATACGAATCTACAATGTTTGTAACTTGCAAAAGTTTTAGCTATACCGTGTTACGCTTAGACATTGTTCTCGTTAGCTGGGCTGCAACACCAAAATCACCTGCCCAAATCATGGAAGCCAAGTAATGTCATCAGCAAGTAAGCTTCAAAGTAAACGATACTATTGACTTCAAATCCACCAATTATGTGGAAGACAGGACATTTGTGGTCAGGAGTATCTGGCATCACAAGTATACATACCTAACTTCACCTCTCCTTGTTCTGTCAATAGTATATTACCACCTTTAATATCTCTGTGAACCTTAAAGATCGAATGCAAGTAAGCTAAACCCTACAGAAAAAGGAAGCAACAAGGATTTAGAGCCAGGACAGTAGCATTACACGAAAGAACCAAACAACCGAAGCACTACTTTCCTCCCTTTCTCTTACTTTCCTTTCTGTTACTTTCTCTCCAATTCCTTTCATTTTAACTACACTAACAAACCCAACAAGCTAATAGAGTCAACTGTCTATTAGCAAGCATCCTTCAGGAACAAAAAATGAAACACTAACAAAGAAGGAATAGGACATAAGTCCACACGGTAGTAGTTAGGATACCAACACGATCAATAAATGACCTTCAGATATCAAAGTTTAAACACTTCTATATATTATAGTTTCAGCAGAAAGCTGCATAGTAATACTAATGATAATTAGATAAGAAAAAAAAAAAAGGTCATACCTTTAACGCTTCCCTGCATATATAGGCTATCTGAATTTCATCTAAGGGCTCATCGGTAACATTCATCAGGTCAGCAACACTTCCACCCCCACAATACTCCATCACTATCTGCGACAACACATTCCACATCATTACATACCACATTAAAATGAATACATTAGTTATCCAAAACGAATAGGGATTACAAATATAGCTTAAAGGTTTGTATTAACCTACCCAGAGATACTCTTCTCCTTGGTAGCTCCCGAGGTAACGCACAACATTAGGATGACTACATTGCTGCAACATTTCAATCTCACCACGTATCTCCTCATATCCCTCCTCCTACAAGCCCAACAGGCAAACACACGAACAAACGTATAGAAAATATTACACCACACGATTTAAACAAAGAAAAAAACACTTTGAACACAATAAAGAGTACACATACCCCTTCAGCTAATGATATAACTTTAATCGCAACCATTTCTGAAGTCTTCATATCCCTAGCTTTATAAACAGAACCATACGACCCTTTCCCTGCATTTGACAAATACCCATCAGAAATGATCATCCAACAGAAGAAAAGATGTAGTGAGAGTAGGTGTACATTTGATTTCAATGTACTTTGGTCACTTTTTTGGTTTCATTACGAAAAGTTATCGGAACTTGGAAATTTCAATTTGGTTGAATTTGAATGTTTCAGATTTTACCGTACAGACAATCACCCTTAATTGAGCTCAACCATTTTTATATAATCAAATCTTCAAATGTCAATTGAAAATAAAATTATACCTACAGATATTCAACATGTAAACTATTAACATGTTGAGCTGTTAACGAATAACAGACATCAATTCAGAACACTCGCACTAGCTCACCACTACTATGAATATCTACGGACATTATTGTCTCTTGTCGATGCCAAAATCCTAAATGTCATCAGACAGCAACGAAATCTATCCTCAACTAATTACTAAAACAGTTGAATATCGTACTCAAACTCAATCCAAGTTCTCATATTCAACAACCCCACCAAAATATACAGAATCCCAACCTCGCATTAACACATCAATTAATCAATGTACCTAGTTCAGGACGAAACTCAACAGTTCTCAACAATGTCATTTGCCAAAAAACACATATTTGTCACTCCCCCATAATGTTTGACAAACAAATAACCATATCAACTGTAATTGATTCTAATCCATGGCAAATTTCCGAAATTTAAACAAACATTCGAAGAAAAATGCAGCTACAATACACACATTAGCACGAAAATTCACAAGCTCACCTAGCTCATGAAGCAACTCATACTTCAACAAGGGATCCTCCCTAATACAATCCGGAAACGAACTCGACGACATCTTACTCTGCAACTGCCTCACATCCTCCGACTGCCCCGAACCGCCACCACTCCGTCGATTTCTCCCTCCCACTCCAAAATCCCCGACCGCCTGCATACTCGCCACGGCTCTACTCATTGTCGAACCAGCAGCACTACTACCACCACCACTACTCGTCCTCCTCACAAAGGTCCCCGAAACCGATTCACTCTCTTTCTCTCCCCTCCGATTCCCTGTCTTCTTCACCACAAACGTCCCAAACTCCTCTCCTTCCTCTTCCTCCTCTTCCTCTTCCTCCTCTTCATCTTCCTCCTCACGATTCCGCCCTTTTTTCACCACAAATGTGCCGAAATCACCTTCATCGTCATCATCATCATCCTCGACGCCGTCGTTTCGATACGACGCGAAGTTTTTTCTAGGGTTTGCCGGCTGCGAGAAACCGGAGGTCCGAGATGTTCTTACCGAACGAGGAGAAGCAATTGCGCTCCGGTGATGGTGATCAGGCTTCACGATGAAGGTACCGGAGATGTTTCCGACGGAAGTTTCGGCGTCGAAATCGAGAGAGCCGGGACCGCCGAAGTCCTTGGGGAGGTGTTTGAGGAGAGGCGGAAGAGATTCGTCGTCCATGTCGTCGACGCCGCCGCCGGAATCTGCGTCATCGTCGTGGACGACGAAGGTGGAATAAATATCGGGGGATTTCGCCGGCGACGGCGGCGGTAGACTTGGCGTCGGAGGTTTCCGACCTCGCCGTGGGGAGAAATCCATCGGGCTTTTTTAGTTTAATTTAATTATTGAGTGCCAGTTAGGGAATTACTACTCCTTCACTATAATTTTGATGCTATGCGCGAGTATGCGTTGCTAAGTTGTGGTTCGAGTCGACTCGAGCCACATGCTCAAAAGGATCTCACTCGAATTGAGTCTTGAACAATTAAATTATACTATTTTATTAGCTAGAGTTAAGTTCAGATGTCTCAGAGAATGACGATTTGAGTACGACTTTATGAGTTAGGTCTCTTCAACACGACTTTATGAGTTAGGTCTCTTCAACTCTGACTTCACGTTTAGATTTTGTCACTTGGGTTATACGTAGTCTTGTTGTATTACAACTTCGACAAAATAAAGCAGAAGACCTTAGACTTATAAAAATGTATAAAAGAAAAACAAATGTTGGTTTAGTGTCCCAATTCAAAAGAACAACAAAGATTCATGGTTTAATCATTTTAACTACTCCCTCCATTTCATTAGGTTCTTTGCATTTTGTTTGAATTCCTCTCACATATTCAAACCAAATGCAAAGAAACTAATAAAATGGAGGGAGTACTTTTCGACATAATGTTTAATTGAGTGTCGGACCATTGACCTCAAACATAGGTTCAGTGGTTCGCCATGGCTAGTAGTTTTAGACACAGACGAGTATTGATTTTGCTTCTACCTCAAAACTAACCTCAAACATAGTTAAATGGTTCACCATGATCACTAGTAGGATTAGACACGAAAATTATTGATTTTGCTTCTATTCAATAATAGTAATGAAAGTTTAGGGTCGAAGGTCGATCCTACATACCAAGAACAAAGTAGAGAAACATTCGGAAAAAATGGAGCATCATTGATAAATTACAAATTACAATCTGCGGACTACTGTTCAAACTTCACACACAGTTGTGTTCCTAATAGTTTGTTACTATTACTTTGTTACATCGAGTGTCAAGAGTCAAGAGTCTAAGACTAAACTCTTCGGAGAGAAAACACTCTCCAGGCACATAACAGACTCGCTATGATTACAAGTAACATACCTGTCAATTTTCTTTCGGTTTAAATCAAACCAAAGAAAATGTGTGTTATTTATGTCTACTAGAACTTTATCTCCATTTTTCGAGTAACTAACAGGGGCTTCATGTGAGTAATAGAATTCAAATTACCAGAGAACTGAAACAGCAGAGACCAAGAATCATTCACGCCATACTCCTTCATCACATGCACTTGATAACTGTCGACACCTGATGCACCAACGTAAAGGGAGGCACACAAACATCCATCCAAACTCCCCACAGATATGCTACGGGGGCTCGATCCAACACTTGGGAGTGGAACTAAATCGTAAGTTTGTTTGTGAAGGTGAAATGCAAGGACCCCGAGATCACCATCTGTCACATCTTTCAGCTTAGCGACCCAATGCAGAGCCTCACTACAGAGAACACCATGATCCGATTCAAGCTTTTGCACAAAGCTAGGAGGGCTGTCAACTTTTGTCCAAGCATTGTTCTTCAAGCTATACACCATGGTACTGAAAGCAGTAGCAGCGTCTAGTTGAAGTACGTTGAAGTCACTGCTAGCACCATTGTACCCAAAACCATAAATCAGAGTGGAATGAGCACGACAGACATCTTGAGGCACGTGCATGTCCATGGGAGCAGCCGAGGGCACAAACCGCTCTCGAGTGGATGGATTATACAAAAGAATGGTACTTTTGTCAAGCAGAATACACAGCAACCCATTGCAAGAGCCCAGAATAGCAATACCACGGGCCAGGCGATGATGAACTTTCATAGACAAATCATATTTCTCCAATTGGTCCAACTGTATGGAGTGGCAAGAAGTGATATCCCTGAAAAAAAGGAACGGACTACTGGAGCAAGATTCAAGAGATAATCTTAGATGTTCATGAGCAAACCCTGGGAAGCCAATAATGTTGCCAATAAGGTCAGTAAGAGACTTTGAAGCTAGCTTGAAACGGAGAATATCCAGTACTGCTAATCGTAAAACGATATCAGTCCATAATTCCATGGGGAGCCTTCCAAGACCTTCCTAAAACCAACCAATGGGAAAAAAAGGAACAGTGGTTAATGATGTTTTCGCAACAGGAAACCTAGTGATAAAAATCTGAAGTGAACACTTAGATCCCTATTTAGAAGTCTGTCACAAACATAAGTCTATATTCAGTTTCAGTTTCCTTTTTTTAGGGCAAACAGGAGAGGGAATTATACAAAATGAAGTTTCACCAACAACAAAAACAACCTGTGGAAAAAGGTTTACAAAAACCTCCTCAAACTCATTATTCAGAGGGTGTTTCGCCATGGGGGTAGCCTATAGTATTCCCCCCTCGATTGACATTAGAAAAAGAAGTTTGCTCAAAAAGAATAGACAGCTTCAATAGAAAAGAGTGTTGTATATCAAAGATCCATAATGTAGGCATCTCGGATCAACATTCATGATACACCACATTACAAAATGGCAAAACAGTTCGCGTAAGCAAACAAATGAATGACAAACTTAGAACAGTGGTCAAATGCTCATCCAACATTCCTACATGATACTCAGCTTTAACTCCAAAAATCATTAGCCCCTTTTCATTCAAAGATAAACAAAATTCGCCAAAACACACATCACACTCAATTGATATCATGGTAAGACCACAACACAACAACATTACCCAAGCACCTCGAAGGCTCCCGCAAGCCTTAACCCTACGTCGAAAACACAGACGGGCTGCTTAAAGATTGATAACAACTTAAGTAAACTTCCCATTGAAGCTCTCTCTTCTAACAAAAAAAAATCGAAATTCCTCCTATATTCAAAATGAAATTTTCGATTTCGGGCCTTCTAAGTTCTAACATAATCACATCCCAAAGATCATCAAACATGGATTAACAACACTTCAAGGAGTAATAATTAACAAAAACCATAATATAACAAACCTCATATTTTGGACCCACTCGATCAAATTCAAACTTTGGCTCCAAATACTTGGGATTTATGTAAATCGCACACAAACTTGCCAATTCCGGGACCATATTCTCAAACAATCCTCCCTAAACATCAACATCAAACATTCAATTAGTGCCAAAATTTTATCAAATTTTGCCAAAACAAAGGTGCAATTTTTCCCAATTAAACCCCAATTAACACAATTTAGAAGCATTTCCATATAAATACAACACAAACCCAGAAAACTTTGCCCCAAAAGAGTAAGGAGTTCGAAGCAAACTGAAAACCCAGTTGATAATTTGGTACAATTTAACAGCAAATGCAATATATTCACGATTAAAACAACGGCGTAAATAAGAAGGAACCAAAAAAAGAAAAGGATGGAAAGATACACACCTGCATGGTGGAGATTTCAGTGGAATTTTACCGGATATGTTGGGGTGTGAATAGCAGCAGAAGAAGTAGGGAAGGAATGCTAAGAAAAAGAGTTGGGGTTTTAAATACAAGAAGATTAGGGATTAATTAACGTTCTAATTTGTTCAACAAATATTCAATTTAATTTGTTTCCCGACTGTTGATATGGAGTACTAGGTCAAATATATTTTGAAACATTGCAAAAAGATCACCGCCGTATTTTTGATCAAATCAAAGACTTTTGAATATTTACTCGTATCAGTTTATCGACGGTGGGTTAATATATGGAGTTGTCTAGGTGAATAGTGTATTGAAAAAGTTTCAATTTTTGAAATTGATGGATGTTTTGGTGTGCAATATTATGGACCGACCGCATATATTTGGTTTGTTTATTGGGTTTATATTGTCAAATAAGTTTTGTAGTGCATTTGCAAAATAGGAAGGAAATAACCAATATACCTCTCCATGGAGTCAAATCTTGTCGTAGTATCGTTACTCTCCACATGCCTCGATCATTGAGCTAGTGCCTAACTATTTACCGATTCCCCCCCCCCCCCAACATTCAAGTTCCTTATAACCTATGCCCGAGACGGCTTTAGTCTCAGCTTGCATATTTAGATTTTACTACAACAAATACAACACAACTGATCGATGTGCGTAGCCTTCTACTAAACTATACTCCATACTATATAGTGTTGTGTATGCTAAGCGTAACATTGTTTTCCCTTCCCTTTATTCATTATCCTCTCTTTGCACCAACGGTTTCAAATAAAGATTTTATATTAACGGATTTTAAATTATCTTTAGGTAGCGTTTGAAAACTTAAATTTGAGAATTTGGAATCATTTAAAATCCATCATTTGAGAATTTAGAATTTAAATACAAATCAAGCGTTTGGGAA
>JBBYHQ010060894.1:0-31153 GCA_038382645.1 Spergularia azorica | reverse complement strand
TTATACATATATTTTGTCATAAGCAAAGTATTTTCCTTAGTTGGAATGTGTTTGTAAGTTGAACTATTCCTTTTTGAGTACCAGAACCTAAGTTCCTTTCGATTTTATTTCTCCTACATATCATGGTGTTGTGTTCTTCCCTTTTGGTTCTGTGATTCCTTCACTTGTCGGCCTTTCAACTGTCGAACCGGAGATTCGAGATGACGATATTAATCTCCGGTAAGTCCTGGGTAATCCAGAGAATTTCTGAACATTTTCTGCAGGTTGTTGTTTGCTTCTGGCTAGTCGAGTTGTTGCTCTGATGTTTTCACAGGTCTGTTCACGTCTATGTGCTTCTTAAGGAAGCGCATCAGTAAGGTATCGTCTTTGTTAACCTAATTTTCGCGCTAATTACATCGGGGACATCCGGTACGAGAACCCTTGATTGCATTGTAGTACTGTATACTGTTTTGTTGCTGAGATTGGCAGTCTTTCCGTTTGTTTTGGTGTTTAGTACTATGATTCATGTTGGTGAAAAGCATGTTGTAACTGACGTACTTGTAAGTTGTAACTGTCAGTTGTAATTCTATGTTGTACTGTGTCCTTTCTCAGCTGTCGGCAAAGTTATCATCAGGAAAAAGAGAGACGTTTTCTAGGCATCACTCCACAGTACAAACTCACATACCTCATCAACCATACAAATCTTAGCCTAGAATATGTGACGTTCTCATATTCTAGTACAACATCTTAACATCACTGTATAGCTTTCAGAATCTGTACACCGTACCCTATTCGATTCCGCAATTTTCACGGCACAATTACCCCTTTTTTGGCCGAGACAAGTGTTAAGGGCAATATTGATGCAGAGAATTCTCAAAAAGTTCAGAGTATCGCATTAAACAGCCTTACCAGCCGAACTAGTTTGTTGTACTCGCGATTATTATTATCAATCAATAATCATCATCCTAATTAAGTGGTCGTTTTTTTCTTGGATGGTTACTAATTAGTGGGACCCAGTGGAGTTAAGTTTACTTTATGCTTGATGTGTTGCGTACTTGCGTGATTGAAAGAAGAAGAAAGCTTTATAGTATTTCTGTTCACTCGTGTTGTACAAGTTCCGAAACGTTATCTTGTCCTATGTATTTTCACATGATGTTTGTGGACTTCCAACTACTACTTATCATATTAATTTGGCCCATCATCTTCGATTCAATTCATCTTGTGTCATGCCGCTACTTGGATTTGTCTGGATTATTATGAGCATGTTACAAGTGTTAAATATTGGAATATAAATAATCTAAAAATGTTTTTCATCTATTCAAAGTTATGTCTTGATTTTGATTGTATTATATATTTTATTTGAAGAAAAAAAGTATGTGATTCTAAAAGAAATTGTATTTTCTGTTTTTGCGAGGAGTCCGTGTGATGTTTAGTGACGAAGTTGAATTGACAGTTGATATCCCTTACGAGATTCCTAAAATTTTATACAAATTTGATAAATACTTGAATGGTAAAATTCAATTGCTATCAATTTTTACAATTAAATTTCCGCCTTGTCTAACCGAAATGAATACTTAAGGTAAATTACATAGGTCCTTGGTACAACTTTCGCATCACTATGATTATTTTTAACTCTATATTGACCTCACCAAAAAAAAAAAAAAAAAAAAAAAAATCAATTGGTTGACTTTGTTGCTTCCATTGACTTAATTCTGACTACTAGCATTTGGAGCACAACTACAATTACAAAGAACGAAGCTGTAAGCCCCTGTGCGATTGGACTGTATTTTTCTGATCTGGTTTGATTTGATTTGAATTGAACTGATCTGATTTGAATAAACTTGATTTGATTTGATCTGAACTGAATTAATTGATAAATTAACTGCAATTAGACCAATTAATAAATAGAAATAGACTAGGTTTATTGATTGTTATCTTGATAATTCTGATCTGATTTGAATAAAACTGATTTTATTTGATTTTATTTGAATAAATCTGATCTGATTTGAAAACATTGTTGAATAAGTTGAATCGCACAGGGCCTAAACCCGGTGGCTCTCAAGGATATATGTGAGCTAATGAGCATATTCTCAATAACTAACATGCATCTAACTAAAAATTTGTATATTATATAAGTTCTTGGACCCCTTCCCCAACAAAAAATGTGTATGGAATATATAAACAATCAAAATTTAAATTTCTACTTTGGTCCCTAGCTAGGGTTGATTGATCATGCTCTTCCACAACGCTTATGCTAATTTCAACATCTTATCACTTTCACAAGAAATAAATGTCCTTCACATGCCGAATAACAATCACGATAAGAACAACTAACCTTGAGATCAATATCACATTATTATCAGGTGACACCTTATAGCCTTTAAAACACGATACTAAGGGGATTCGTAACGTGAGTGTGGGTCACCGTCCATTAATTTGGAGGGGTTGATTTTATTATAGAGCAGATGGTGAAATGTGCGAAGACGTACAAGCAGTGTTTTAAAAGCCGGACCGGACCTGCCGGTTGAACCGGGAACCGACATGTGGACCGGCCCGATTGGCTTCGAAAACCGGGGGAGGTCAAACCCGGTCAAAACCGGGTTGACCGGAACAAAATCCCGGGTAAACTACAAAAACCTGTCAAGAACCGGACAAAACCGGCTGGTTCAACCCGGGCTTGACCGATTTGAGCTACTTTTGTGTATATTTTAATATTTTTATCATTATTTTAATTATTTAATAATATTATTATTATGACGTCATCCGTTTGAACCGGTCGAACCCCTTGACCCATCGAACCCCCGAGGCTACCGGTTTGATGTCCGGTCCGGTTTTTAAAACATTGCGTACAAGTCTAAAGTCCCACATTGACAAAGAATGAAGTCTCTATCTTTGCATTCTTCCGAATTGCGAAAATGCGTTTCACATACAATTGGTTCATTGTAGTGATCAACTTATCACCACGTGAACTATTTATTCTCCCGCATTCACCTAGCCAACGTCATTCTACGCTTCTTCGTAGCACTTAACTAATCAAAATGATGTTCTTGTGTTTTAACCTGTCACACACTAGGTGCAAAGTTGATTATAAATTATTTAATCGCGTAGTTTGCCCAGTACACATAGATGTAACATTAAAATAGATGAACACTCCTTCATTAGTTAAAATTTCGCTGCTCGTCGTGTACCATTGGATTGCTCATCGCGTATGGTGTGTTAAGGACGATCCAAAAAGAAAAATATTAATAAAGTAATAAACCTTAATGTTTAATGACATGAAGGGTGGACGTGCCGGAGTGGTTATCGGGCATGACTAGAAATCATGTGGGCTTTGCCCGCGCAGGTTCGAATCCTGCCGTCCACGCTTTTGTTTCTCCTTAATTTTTTGGTGTAATGATTTACGGGATTGGGCTTTCATGGAGTCATGGACTATAATTTCATGGCAACGATTGGACTGAACCTGGTCTACATGGACTTAAATTTTGATGGCTAAAGTTGGGTACATGCTCAATAAGAATAATTTCATAAATCCGTCATATTTTATGTTTAGTTTGAATTAAAATCGAGTGATTAGTGAAAATTTGAACTAAGGTATGGAGGGGTGCGCCAATCCCGGGCAGTAGTGTAATGCCTGGGCAACGCTTGAAGATCTGCAGCAGCAAGTTATTGCAATTGACCTTCCCCTTTAAAAATTAGGTTAATATCATATGGACCATTGGTCCACATATCAGATATTAAACTGATAAGAACAGATACTATACTTGATCTTAGCCATAGGCTGAGAGAAAGGTATGATTTGAAAGAGTTGACGAAGCGTGTATTTATACCAACTTCGCACATCAGCACAATCAATTTTGATAATGTGGGACTTTCTGTATACAGTTTGCAAGGAATGACTACGAAGATGTCTTAATTGAGTTTGGAAAGTATAAGATCGAAAAGGAAAAGAGGTAACAAAGTTGGACTATTACCTCCTTAAAGCTTCTCGCTTGCTCAATGTGGGACTAATTTTCATCATGAAAACTTCTAGTGCAATTTGTTGTATTCTTTTTTTTTTTTTTTTTTTTTTTGGTTCTAAGAACGGAATTTAATTAAATAAAGGGAAATTTGCGAGACCGCACCTTATAAAATCAGTTTTTTGCGAGACCACACCTTTTATGTTTAATCTTGCAAAACTGCACCTTTTAAATCTATTTCTTTGCGAAGCTGTACCTTTTTTTCATTTTCGTCCAATTTTGACTATTATCCGGCATTGACCCGACCTTACTCTTCTCCTTCAATTTCCCTCCAATTTTTCACCTTCCCCCCCTCCCCAAAAACCCCCTAAATTTTTAGGTCAAGTCAACGTCGGAGGATGGTCAAAAGTGGTCGGAAATGAGAAAATGTGCAGTTTAGCAAATAAATAAAATTAAAAGGTGTGGTCTCACAAAAAATTTGTTTTATAAGGTGCGGTCTCGCAAATTTTTCTTAAATTAATTAAGAGGCTGCACACGGGTCAGATATAAAATTCGAAGTCACCGCATCAAGTACACAACAAGGAGTCAATGGCCACTCTTAACCTACACTACTCAAGTCGAGTTATCCACCGGCCTTGATGGTTTTCTTTCAAATAGATTTAATGGAAATGGAAAAATCTTTAATTATTACAATAATTATAGAAAATTATCATACAAATAATCCAAACGCAATAACATCACTATTTTTTTTTTGTTGAGGTCTTGGAGGATATCACATTTCATTTTTGTACTTCGAAGAACTTATATCTATAGAAATATACTTGTATTTATTGTACATTTTAGCCAAAATAATCAAAATAGACACAAATATGATTTATTTCCATTAACAATTTATTCAATTTAGTAAGTACATATACATTCAAGGTAGTGAACTTGCAAAACATCAAACCCAAAACATCAAATAAGATCCATAGCTTAGGTAAAAAGATGAAACTCATCATGGCCTTGTCACCAATTTTTACCGCACTCATAGCCATAATCTTTACTCAATCCTCGGTAATAAATGCCGCAACATTCGAACAAGTGCAAGAAACTTGCAAGAACCTGTCTCGACTCGACCCGAATGTAGCCTACGATTACTGCGAAAAATCCCTTAAAACTGCTCCAGGAATTCGCTCAGCAACAACTCTCCCACAAATCGGGTCGGTTTCGTTTGGTTTGAATTCGTTCAAAACCGGGTCGATTATCAACACGGTGAATACTCTACGTAACACACATCCGGAATGGGATCCTTACGTATTGAACGCGTTGTATACGTGCTGGGATCTTTATACGAAAGCCGATTACGATTTAAAAGACGGAGTTGCGGCTATGAACGCTTCGAATTATGGCTTGGCAAAGAGTAAAGCAAGTGACGCGAAGAGTAAGTCTAACGCTTGTGAAGATGGGTTCAAGCATAAACAAGGGGTTGTTTCTCCTATTACTTGGGAGAATAATGATTTTTCTCAATCGGTCCAAATTTCTCTTGCTTTTTTCAAGTTGTTAAACTTTGAACTTGTTTTGTCATTATATCATATACAAATAATGTTCGATTTCATGCGTTGTGTACTTCTTTAATTTCGTTTTATTAAATTTTAAAAGTTTTAAAATTTAGTACGGATTAGATTAAAGGGTCGCAAAAGCTTAAACTTAGGTATGGAGGGGTGCGCCATTCCCGGGCAGGAGTGTAACGCCAAGGCAACGCTTGGAGATTTGCAGCAGCAAGCTACCGCAAGTAATCTCCCCCTATAAATAAATAGGTTAATATCAAATGGACCATTGGTCCATATATCAGATATTAAACTGATAAGAACAAATACTACACTTGATCTGGGCCAATAGGCCGAGAAAGGTATGATTTGTTGGAATAGACGAGCCCTCTATTTATGTGAACTTCGCGCATCAGCGCAATCTGTTGAGTCAATGTGGGATATTGCGGATGCAGTTTGTAAGGATCTATAACGCGTATTGTTTAGGAAGATCCTCCTAATTGAGTTTGGAAAGGCTTTGTAGTTACCAAAATTCTTAACGTTTTGGAAAATTACTACGTCCGTAAAAGAACTCACTTCCCTTTTTCCACCGAATTGAGGCTTGGTTCCCTTCTAGTAGAACACGAGATGACGTACTATCACTAAATTAAACAATCCGAACTTTAGACAAGCTGATTTCCTATAATATTGAAGGTCAATCATGATATTGACATTGAATCTACTTGTGTCGATACTACGAACCTTCCACGAAATGGCCATAATACTAATTATTTTGTAAATAATCCGTACTACAAATTAGCTAAACCATATACTAATTCATGAATTATTCATAAATGCAACCGCTCAATGGTCACACTCCTCACTAATGTGGTCATAAAACCAATACCCCAAATGTAGCCATAGAGTGTACAAAGTACAAGAAAGTAAAACTTTGGATTTGATTTTATATTTGATCACGGGCTTACAATAAGATGCATGCATAGACCACCCATATGCATTCTCAACCACTTAAAATCATCACAATGTGACAAGAACATAACACTAAATTCTAGCAACTTCAATTCCACAACCAAGGTAAAAAAATGATACAATCCATGAAAACTTCTTCATCAATTTTCATCATCTCATTCATTTTTATATCTACATTTTACTCCAAGGTTAATGGACAAAACCTTATACAAGAAACATGTAAGAAACTTTCCCAATACGACTCGAATGTGTACTACGACTTTTGTGAAGCAGCACTAGGTACAGCTCCAGGAGGTCTCAATGCAACAAGCGTAACACAACTCGGGTTGGTCTCATTTATGTTGGATGTATCCGAAATTCCACCCATTATATCCAAAATCGAAACCCTTTTAGGAGAACCCGAGTGCGACCCGCCAATAAAGGATGCACTGAATGGATGCTTGGAGCTTTATTTGGGTGCCCATGATGATTTGGTATCGAGTCTAGAGTATTTTGAGGCTGGCAATTTTATTATGGCAAAAACAAGAGCAAGCGTCGCATTAAACGTGCCTTCTACTTGTGAAGGTGGATTTATGAAGAAATATGGGGTTGAGTCTGTGTTAACGACGGAAAATAATGATTTCTTGCAATTAGTCGCAATTTCTGTTGGTTTTACTACGTTGTTGGCCACTCCTTGAAAAAATTGAACCCAAAATTAATGTTTTGAACTTTGAATGAATCTACTCATTTGTTTTGTTTTGTTTAGTGTACACGACTATATGTGGAAACCTGCAACCGCTGTCGTTCAGCAGTGTTTTATCAGAAAAATCTTCGCCATGTGAGTTTGTGACGACTTTGGTCATGCAAAGGGCCATAAGAAGGTGAGTCAACCGAATTTAAATTAACCAGTTCAAGTTAAATTAGGAGGCAAGAGGCGCAAATTATAGAGCATGGTGATCCTCCTCACAATAAAGAGGACCATACTTAAAATGATTTTTCATTTTTTAATATATGGTCCCCACTCATCTATTGTGAGGAGGACTACCATGCTCCTTGTGCTCTTTGGAGCATGATATAAGCACTGGGCAAGAGGGGAGAATTTTCTTTCTCCGAGTCCAATGAATCCATGCACTTTCGTGTTTTTGAGGTCAATAATGAATACACTTTTTTTTTTTTTTGAAATGAATGATGAATATACTTTTTTGTGCTTCATCCTTCATGACTTTAGGTTTAGCACTGCTAGCTTGGATAATTTTGGCAAATCATTCACGGGTGGACACTTTATGGGTATTTTCAGAAAAAATTCATTTTCTTTAACTTGTTGACTTTGTATCAATTTTATCACTCTAAAAATATGACGGAGCTATTATTAAATTTTCAATTAATTCGGTGATTCTAACGTGGTTACCACAAGATATATCTGTCTATGCGTCTGCAATCTTTTAATTAATTATAGAATGTCTTGACAAATATGAAGTGATTGGGAAATCAAATGAATTGAAGTACCAATGGTAACTTTACCGTGTGAAAGGATCAAATAATCATGCTAGATCATATGCTAATTTATTCTGTACATGCAAAATCACAGAATTTCGATTTCAAAATTATAATTATGTAATGTGAATATATTAATCTCAATCAGACGCATTGATTTCACTTTCCAAATCACGTAAATATTCGATGATTTACAATGAACCCAAAATATTATCACCACGAAATTCCACATATAAATAAGGAATACCACCCCCTAATTCAAAACCAATTAAGAAAACTAGAAAATTTCTCACAACCCTAAGAATTGTGTAAATACAAAGTTCAAATCGATAATTTTTCTTGTTTTAAATCTCAATTTTGTTATTTACGACGAAAAACATGGGGCAATCATGTTTGTTTTACGTAACATTCACGTTGTTCATTGTTTCATCATTGTCAAACGCGGCCAACCTCGTACCCGATACTTGCATGAAGATATCAAAATCCGACCCTAAGGTCGATTACAATTTTTGTGTCACGGCATTCGGGTCGGACCTTCGGAGCTCCACGGCAACGTTAGAGCTTTTGGGTGAAATTTCCTTTCAATTGGGTATAACCAAGGCAAAATCCATATCCTCAACAATTGATGGACTTTTGAAAGACCCGAAATTCGACCCGTTTGCAAAGAAAGCATTGCAGGATTGCTCGGAGCTTTATTCGGATGCTTCGGATGATTTAGAATCGGGTCTTAAGGCGGTTCAAGCAAAGGATTATAGCACAGGAAATGTACAAGGAAGTGCAGCCATAAGTTCAGGAGATACTTGTGAAGATGGTTTTAAGGATAAACAAGGGGAAGTCTCTCCTTTGACCAAGGAAAATAGTGATTTTTTCGAATTAGTTGCAATTTCCCTTGCTTTAACTAACATGCTCAAATAATTGAGTATAGAATCTCAATGAAATTTTATGAATTCTGAATGGTAAAAGCTATTTTGTCAATGTTTTTGTTGTTGTAAATAGCGTTTCAATTCCTATTGGTGGTTCTAAAAGATGATGTCGAAATCAGATTCATGTATTCCCTCGCCAATACATCACACCCGTAGTTCCATTTCCCTGCTAGAGGACATGGGATTCGAACAATGTAACTGTTTTTGGGTCCTAGAAACTGAAAACTAGCCAAACACCCAAAACTGAGAAACTGTTTCTGGATTCTGAGAAACACTTCTAGTGTAAATTTGTTCATCAGAAGTAGAAGCTCCAATTTGGAGCTCCTCCTCCAGAAAATGTTTCTCAGAAACTGTTTCTGATAAGTACTTCTGCAAAAGTTGGAGCTTGGCCAAACAGGCTCTTCTTCGTCACAATTAAAGAGTAAGGGGTTCAACGTGACTCACTGCTATTCCGGATTTGAATCTTTCTATCTCCTCCTGTTACCATTAGCCGCTCGAGAAAATAAGCTTTCTCATCATGATTTTAGGGAAACAACAGAGGAAAAAGCCTGTGCATTAGGGAAACTGCAACCAGAAAAAGGCAGGCGTTACAGTAATCATGTGAAACTGAATCACTTGTTTTTGAAGGCATGCATGGTACTTGCCTGAACAAACCGTTACAAATGTACAAGACATCCTATAAATACAGGGAAAGCTAAACTTGGTGTGCATCCCAACCTGAGAACCAAAGGAAATAGACAATCAGTGTTGCCTCGGCGAAACAAGCACACAGAATGCATTACACTTTCATCTGTGTCTTGATCTTCTTCTGTTTTTCCCTCACAAATGCCAACCTTGTGCCAGCGGTATGCAAGGATATCGCGAAAGCTGATCAAGAAAATGTCAGTTACGGTTTCTGTGTATCAATACTCGGATCAGATCCTCGGAGCAGCAAATCAACAGCTGCGCAACTAGGAGGAATCTCCTTTCAGTTGGCCATATCCAAAGCCGAAGTTGTGTTATCAGCCATTCAGAAGGTCTTACAGCAGCCGAGAAATGAACAGCATGATATACATCCCTTGAGACTTTGTTTAAGCTTTTACTCCAGGATTCCAGATGATATGAAGGAGGGTCTCCAGGCCTTGCAGAGTGGGGATTACAAGAAAGCTAATGTCAAGGTGAGTGCAGTCATGACCATGGCTTCTGTTTGTCGGGATGGTATCGTGAACAAGACAGGTGGCTTAGCTCTTGTTAAGGAGAAGAATAGTGAATTTCGGCAATTGAATGCCATTGCTCTTGGTTTCACTAAGTTGTTGCCTATTATCAATTGATGATCTTTGAATCTAAATAAATTATTCTTATTTTCAATCTCTATACTCTATAGTATACATTTCGTCATGCAAATGAAATTCACACAAAACAGGTGGGGGTGGGACTTGGGAAGTAAGGAAAGGTAACTTAGTATTACTCTGGGGCTGCAACTCCATCTTTAATCCCCTCAGCAATTGTGTTTGCTGGTATAGCATTATCATTTTCATTACTGGTATCCTTGCTGCTAGAATTCCGGAACCAGCATTTCTCGGGAAGATGACCTTTTTTCTTGCAAATGTTGCAAAACCTGATCATTCTCTCATGATCCGCTTCATGATTTGCCATAGGGATTCCATGCTTCTTCATAGGGAACCTCTGAGGGGCGAGTTTCTTAGTGGGGTGAAACGCAGGCATAGCAGGCCTTGGACGAATACCCTCGTTTTCATTTCCTTTTTGACGAGACTCCTCTTCAGCTTTTAGCTGATTCATCAACATCCATACAGGTATATAATCTTCCTTCATCAAATCAATGCTAAAGGGTTTCCAGGATGGGGGAAGCTTTGATATAATAAGATTGACATGAAACTTCTCCTCAACATACATACCAGCAGCTATGAGGGAGTCCGCAATATGATGCATCTCCTGAACTTGCTCAAAGATCGATTTTTCTTCAACTATTTGGAATTCGATATACTTCTTCACCAAAGACACCTTCGTTCCATGCTCTTCATATAAATAGATTAGCTTAAGTTCTTCCCAAAGATCTTTGGCTGACCCTGTTTTCTTCGAGTAATGACTAAACATATTGTCGCATAACATATTCAAAATGTTTTGGCGACATACATGGTCGTCGTCTACCCATTTCTCTATAGCTGATAGAGTCTCGGCTAGATTCACATCTGCAACTCCAAGAGCACTCGGGCATGGAACTGACAGCACATACCCGATCTTCAAATGGTTTAAGTATGACTCCATACGGGCTGCCCATTGCTGATAATTCTTGCCATCAAAACGGACTATCACAGTCGGCACCAGTCTGTGAGGTGTAGAAGGCACAGTTGATTCGTTGGCAACTCGTTTTCCGGTACTTATAAGTCCATTTTTGTCAACTTTTTGCATTGGTTCAGCAGTGATCTGTCTAGCACCATTCTCATTGCTCACATTTTTAGAATTATCGAGATCAGCTTCTCTCTTTTGCCTACATATGGAATCCAAGTAACTTAGATCTCTCGGGAAACTATATACGGAGTACTGAAAACTGAAAAGTGATAACACCACCAGACTGACTAAAGTATTCATCAAATGCTAATAATGGCTGGCAAGAGTTCTTCTGTGGGACAGACCCAGAAGACACACCTTAGTCTTGACTCAACCTTTGCTATGGCTTCATCAATCTCAGGGACACTCTTTCGAAAATTCGACCATTGGTCAGTTGATAAACTAATCCCTGAAAATATAAGATGCAGAATAAGTAGACGAAACAAAACAAAAAGCTCAAAGCGCTTATCAGCAACAACGAAGACATTCAGCAGATGTCAAGATCTAACAATTGTTAACAAGTCTTATCCTGGATCGACTGTGGAGCATTAACCTTAATTGCTTATTGTCACTTCTCAACCAAAATGGGCGAATACAAAACTAACAAATTAAAAGCACAGTATCTTGCTAACAGGGAAACTATCGATCTTGGTTTTCAATTTCTAATTTGCACCATACTACAAGACACCACGATTTGATGCTATATCTGCTTAAAGACTCACATCCTCACGCAAGGGTGAATGTGAAGTGACAAAACAATAAAGGGATTGCCGAAAATAAATGAACCCAACTAAGCAACTAAATCATAATAGCTTAAATGTTCTAAATTCTAGTAATCTAATTATGTATCACTTCAAAAAAAACTGCTACAAAAATAATCAAAGTATGTAGTTACATTTAGGTGTAAGGATCTGCTTTCCATCCTTCCAAAGGAATTCTCTTATTGAAACTAAAGTTTTCCCTCCTGAACTTCGGACAGCCACGTCTCGCTTTTCTGACAGCTACAAACATCCAGTAATGCTGAAGTGAGCAAAATGCAGCCAAACAAACACACAGGCAACACTTCATTTGGGGGAAGGGGCAGGGGTGGACAAAACCATAACATTATTCCTGAAGTCTCCATACTTTATTAACAACCAAATCATCAAAGAATGAAGTTTCGGAGTATACTTTCAAAATTTAGGAAAAAAACACTAATCTTTCAGCATTGCCGGTCTATGTTTGTAATGTACAAGTTTATCAGCAACGCAATAGCTCCAAATATCTTTAGTTACAACTTTCAAAACAATCCATCAAACAGTAACACACACAAATTCCGAACCAAACCAAATCAAATTCCAATTGATAGTCCAACCAAGTAACAAAAACATGAAAACATCCACATACAGCCATACCGAACAACTCAATACTTCTAAACACCATACAATTTAAGCGCAGCCAAATCTTGCACCCATCTAAACAACACCCTTGCATTTAAACGAGAAAATACGGACAGTTTTGTGAGCCATTTTGCTTCCCGCTTCTTTCCCAATACGAAAACAGAAGCAAGAGACAACCTTTACAATGAAAAATTCATAACCAAGGCGAAATTTACAATCTTTTATTACTTCCAGATTTCATACTCAATCAGAAATTCAACACCTGCAATTTAATGTCTAATTGCATGACAAAATTCATCTAAAATTCCCAAAACAATTAGTTTTCCTTAACTAGGGTTAGCAAAACATAATCAAAATGCACCCAAACAACCAAAAGATGACAACTTTAATCAACAAATTAACTCAATTGATCAAAATCATCAAACCCCAGATCAAAAACCACTAATTAGACAGAAAAATCAAACTTGTTAATAAAAAAGACGAAATTCCCATCTTGTAAATTACGCCACATGTGTAAATATAAAACCTTGAATAAATATATAATAAAACTCATCAAAGTAAAAATCAAACCTTGCAAATTACGCGACACGAATCAGCAGAAACAACAGGTTTTGGTTTTATCTCCACGTCATCAATTTGCACAGCAACACCATTCTCATTCTCAGTGCCCGAAACGGCGCCGTTTGGTTCCGGAACGGCAGCGTCTTGATCAAGCAAGAAAGACTCAATAACTTGCCGAACAAGTATCTTCTGCGGCAAGCCATCGAGGTTGAGTCCGAGTTTATCGGCGGCTAAAGCGCGGACATGTTTCTCGGTGACGGAGTCGATGTCGCAGGATTTAAGGATGTCGGTGACGGCGAGTTTGATTCTCCGAGAAGTTTCCAAGTCCATTCGGAGGAGTGGGACAGTGTGTGATGACGTAGGAGAGAGATTCAGGTTCGCCGGAGTAAAGTATCTTATTGTTGACGACATCGGAGTTGAGAGGGGGAAAAAAGAAGAGGGGTTTTTCGGGAAAGTTGAAGGGTTTTATATGGAAGAAGAGGGGTAAATTTGGGAGGGAAAAAAAATTAAATTAAAAAAAGAAGGTCCTACCGAGACTTGAACTCGGGTTACTGGATTCAGAGTCCAATGTCCTAACCGCTAGACCATAGGACCTTCGTTGATATGTGATTGTTGTCACTATTATATGTATTTAAGGTTGTATTTGAGATAATGAGTAAATGATGTTGTGGCTAGTTACATTGGTGTTTTGGAGGTGTATTAGGAAGATTTTGAGGTAATTTGTTAGGATATAGTGTTATATTTTGATTTATTGTCGGGTAAATAGAATGCGACAAGAATCTGGTAGTGTGGTGTTTTAGAAAATGAAGAGGCCAAGTGTTGAAATAGTGTTGTCTTCTTCCTTTCAAATAAATATGTAACAATGATTACACTAAATATATTATCCTAGGAGTGTATATGTTTTGTTTGATTACAAATTTACAATGACTTGCTCATCGAACATGACCACGTGGCAAGTTTGAAATGTAAATCGTAAATGAGTATGAGCACAATAATAGGCGGTAGTGAGCGGGGTCACGGTTCACAAGAGTGTACTCAGTGCAATCAGACTTCATCATATACTTGCTTTAGGTAAAAGCTGATCAACTTCATGCATTTTATCCGGTTCCATCTACCTTTCATGAGTTCATCCATATAGGCACAAAAAACATGTCACCTACTCCCTATTTATTTGTAGATGATTAGTTTGTTCACTCACTAACTTATCATGCCATAATCAAATAAGTCTAGTAACCATAACTTCATCTAGGAACTCTAGATTATCAAAACAAATAATTAATGGAGGTTTGCACTTTGTTAAAAATCTTCTTTTTTTCATTTTTTGTTATCAAAATTCTGTTATATCCATGGCTTATGAAGTACACTAATTCATCGCACAACAAACACAAACTCCCACCGGGTCCACGAAGGTTTCCCTTTGTGGGAAACCTTCTTCAACTCGGCCCGCTTCCTCACCGCGATTTTGCCTCATTTTGTGAGCATTATGGACCACTGGTGTACTTAAAGCTTGGTAGTGTCGATGCCATTACCACCAACGATCCAGAGATGATACGTGAAATCCTAGTCCGACAGGACGAGGTGTTCGATTCCCGTCCACGCACCTTAGCCTCAACCCACCTAGCCTACAATTGTGGTGATGTAGCCCTAGCTCCAATGAGCCCAAAATGGAAGAGAATGAGGAGGATTTGCATGGAAAATTTGCTCACTACCAAGAGGCTTGAACTCTTTGGAAAGCACCGGGCCGAAGAGGCCCAACACTTGGTGCAAGATGTATGGGCCCGAGCCCAATCAGAAAAGCCCGTTAACTTAAGAGAGGTGTTGGGTGCATTTTCTATGAACAATGTGACTAGAATGTTGCTAGGAAAGCAATACTTTGGGGCAGGTAATGCAGGCCCATCAGAGGCCCTAGAATTTATGCACATAACCCATGAGTTGTTTTCCTTATTGGGCCTGATCTATATGGGTGATTACTTGCCCTTTTGGAGATGGGTTGACCCATATGGGTGTGAGAAAAGAATGAGAGAAGTGGAGAAAAGAGTTGATGAATTTCACATTAGAATACTTGAAGAACATAGAAAAGCAAAAGAAATGAGGCAAAAAGAAGGATTAGAAGATGGAGAAATGGACTTTGTTGATGTTTTGTTGTCCTTGCCTGGTGAAAATGGCAAGGAACACATGGATGATGTTGAAATCAAAGCTCTTATTCAGGTAATCACCCTTTAATTACTTTCCGATTCACCCTAGTTCAAGAGTATTATATTGTGTTCAAATTGAACTCGATCTAATATACTCATTTTATGTCCAAGACATACTAATAATTCGAATAATAGGTTATACATGTCAATATCATGTTATTACAAAGTTATCTGTAGGAGCGACTATTCTCACACCCTAATTGTCTATACTAGAGAAAAGACAGGTTAAAATGTTTAAAATCGTACATCGAGTCACCAAACAATTGTAGGAAACTAGGAATAGCCCACTAGGAATGTTCAATTACAACTCAAATCATTCACAATCACTCAAGTGACTTGTTAAATACGCAGGACATGATAGCAGCAGCAACAGATACATCAGCAGTGACAAACGAGTGGGCAATGGCGGAAGTCATCAAGCAGCCACGTGTCCTAGCCAAAGTCCAACAAGAGCTAGACACAATTGTAGGGCCCAACAGAATGGTAGCAGAATCAGACTTGGCCCACCTTAACTACCTACGCTGCGTCGTACGTGAAACATTCCGCATGCACCCAGCTGGTCCATTTCTAATCCCACACGAATCAACCCGACCCACAACAATAAACGGGTACCACATCCCATCAGGTACACGAGTCTTCATCAACACGCATGGGCTAGGGCGGAACCCTAAGGTGTGGGACGACGTAGAGGATTTTCGCCCCGAGCGACACTGGCCGTTGGATGGTGGGAGTACTAGGGTGGAGATTAGTCATGGGTCTGATTTCAAGATTTTACCGTTTAGTGCAGGTAAAAGGAAGTGTCCAGGGGCCCCACTTGGGGTGGTTTTCGTGTTGATGGGGTTAGCTAGGCTTTTCCATGCGTTTGATTGGTTGCCACCTGATGGGTTGAAGCCTGAGGAGATTGATACTAAGGAAGTTTATGGTATGACTATGCCTAAGGCTTTACCTCTTATGGCCTTGGCTAAACCTAGACTTGCTCATCGTTTGTATCTTTAATTTGATGGTTTGCTTCTTGGACAACTTAAGTTGTCATGTTACGAGTTTAGATTTATCCCTATATATCGCACTACGGTGAGGTGAGGTGAAATAATGTTTTTTTTTTTTTTTTTTAGGTCAGAGGTGAAATAATGTTACTTTGTATCTACAATCTAGTTTATCCATAAATTTGGTTTGTGATATTTGCCGGTGTTCGTATACTATTTTCTTGAAAAAATGAGTAAGATGACATGTTGTCAAATCAGAGTTTTGGATTGGTGGGTAAAAAGGAAGGTCAAGCCAGACATGGATTTTTCAGTTCAGAAAACGATTAGTTTAGTTTCGATTTTATAATCAAAATATTTGACTAATTATTACGATTTAAGTTCTCAATGAATATGAACATAAGAAATTTCTTAGTTTCGAGAAAAACACGACCCCTATCGTAAATGTACAAAATGCATCAAAACACTTGCGCCTTTTATATATGACACCAAAGAGTCAAGATAATCTATTCGCAATGTAAGGTCTTATATGTGACGATCTCACAATATATATCCGAGACGACTTTAGTTGAGGTAGCCCAACAAATAACATCAGAGGAATTCGGCCCAAACAACACCGAACATAAACGAAACGGATTAGTAATCTGTAACCTTTGAAATAATACACGGGCCAAAATTGAGCAACGACAAAACAAACCGCCAGTACAAACTTCCAAACCAACCGGAGAAACCACCGGAGACCCTTTATTAATCCGCCACGTCTAAGCTTCACCGTCAATTTTCCGGCTATCTCTTCCTTGGTAAATGTGATACTAACTTGTTTTTTGGGAGGCAAGCGCACCAACTGTTTGTTGAAATGTCTGACTGAAATCGCCTTCTATTTGCTAATTCTCCTAATTTTCTCTGCTTTACTCTCATTTTGTAGGATTTTATTTATTCGGCGTAATGCTTCTCCGACGTCTGCCTTCTACATTATCGCTCTCGAAAAGGTTGTTTTCGACAAAGGGCACCATTGATCTTTCCTCTTCCATCGACGAGTTTAACAAGGTAAGGAGGCTGCTTTTGCTTCAACATTACTATGTTGTTGAGTTGTTTGCGTGTAGAGAAAGCCGTAAATTTTGAAGGGTATAGTGCATTATTGTGCATGATTTTGGTGGATGGTAATGAGTTTGCTGAGTACAACTGTCTATATAGTGGGAGTCTTTGAGGCACTGTGGCGATGTTGTTGGTGTGATTCAGTTTCGCCATCACTCAATTGGATATCGTTTAATTGATGAGATGCGTTGTTTGTCAATGTGTTAGGAATTGGAGGACATTTTTGGTGGACCTCCTGCATCAGGCACCTCAGGTGGTTCAACTGACAGTGGCTCTGTAACTGTAAGTCCAGCAACTCGAGTTCCCGAGGTATCTGATGTTTCAGCATTGAAATTGACTCATGTTGGAAGCCATGGGGAAGCACAAATGGTGGATGTCTCTTCGAAAGAAGACACCAAGAGAACAGCTATAGCTAGTTGCAAAGTGATGTTGGGAAAGAAGGTTTTCGATTTGGTGTCTGCCAACCAGTTAGCTAAGGGAGATGCCCTTAGTGTGGCAAAGATAGCGGGAATCACCGGGGCTAAACAGACTACCAACCTCATCCCATTGTGCCACAATATCAGCCTATCTCACGTTCATGTCGATTTAAGTCTGAATTACAGTGACCATAGCGTTGTTATTCAGGGTGAAGCCTCTACTACAGCAAAGACTGGGGTTGAGATGGAAGCCATGACCGCAGTCACCATTGCTGGTCTAACTGTCTATGACATGTGCAAGGCTGCTTCGAAAAACATTGAAATCACAAATGTGAGACTCGAGCATAAATCTGGTGGCAAGAGTGGGAAATGGTCGAGGGAGGAGTAACACTGCAAACACTGTACAACAAGGTATGTGATACTGACTTGACGGTTAGAAATAATGTTTTGATTGTGAATCGTGTCATTTCTTCTTGTCAAGTCTTAGATCTTGATATTAGATAGCAGGAGTTCATTATAGCCTTATAGGTATATCGTGGATATAGAAGCCGAAAGCTACTTGAAACTCTCATACATAGCTCTAGATGATCATATGCTGTTTGTATGTTCATTTCATGAATAAATTCATGCCTTGCTGCAAGGTTTTGATAAATGTTCAGGGTGGATAGTTATCGTAAATCTCTTTTATTTACTAGGGACATGCAATGTGTACCTTGAGGAGTCACATTTGGCCCTTCATAAGCCATCTACTTTGAGGTTGAGTAAGGCGTTTACATTTTTATTGATATAGAGTTACTACATCATGTTCACCTCTCTGTGAGCGACCATAATATATCGAGTTCACCCTCCTTGTGAGAGCATAGATTCCAGTGCTTTCACTTGGTAATATCACTAGAAATAAATCGAGAGTGCAAAAAACCAGTTAGTGAAATTGACATAGACAAACTTTAGGGCGAAAAGTGGTAAAGGGACTAGATGCCATTCATATCATATTGGTCTCTTTTCCTTTTACATCTTTTACCTTTGGCAGAGGTGGTAATCTTTTTGAGCTTCTTTACTTAACTATGTAGCTCTATTCACTTAAAGTTCCTCTTTAAGATTTTTCAATCCTTTTCTAATTTCAATACAACACGGTTCGATTTAACACCATCTTTATGACTTTAAGAATGAGCTTAAACGGAAAGTTCATCCCCCTCCATCTTCCTTACCTTTTCTCTGTCAGTCACATACATATTTTTCCTAGACCCTTAACCAATTTAGTTTTTTCTGTCTCTACTGTTTTCGTAGTAAAAAGAAGCGCGGACCTATTAGCACTCCAAAAGAGTTCTCATAATAAGGGAACGATAAGGCTCTACTTTGGAGTGCTAATACACACCAGATTCTTTTTATATTCGATCAGAGTACTAATGTACTATGTGAAATCCTCGGTTTTCAACGTCTGAATAGCCCTTCCTAGAAAACATAATCAACTAAACATCAAGTCGATATCGAGAGCCTCGTGAACATATACTCTTTATAAGTTTACAAATTGCATAGATCAACCCCCATTCCATCTATTTTCAGATCATGGGTCATTAATATCTCGGCACCCCTGGTAGATAATTTGATGAAATAGTTTGCAGTTTGCAGCCATAGATTGCATTTACTGTTTCCATGTGTGGCTTCTTTTTTTGTATCAGGGGACCATATGGTCATTAGCATACAGACCTACCGGCCACCCCCATTGCATTCATACATGAAACCCAAATATAGGATTCTTTTTGGCTCTACTTTGAAGTTGACCTTCATGATTTGGTCTTTACTAAATCATGAAATCCTTTCTCTCTGTTTATCTGGGCAATCAGTCTGAATAATAACAAACGTACTACATTGAGTCTGGAATAGAAACTGTCCTATACTAGAAAATTGAAAGTTTTGGTGCAACAACTTGTGAGCTTGCATTACCTCCTTTCAACAACCACACTAATAACATTATTCCAATGTCCTAGAGATTCCCCTATCGCGAGGAAAGAGGGAGTCGGATGTGCGCAACCTTACCCACGTGTTCAAAACACCAAATTCCATGTTGTGTCGAGTTTATATTTATCGACTTTCACTTCAACATATACGAAGTGCTAATGGTTTAGTGAGCCATTTTGATCTATTTCATCATAATCCGTAGTCAAATATTAGTGAATCCAGTTATATTGAAAAGTTATGGTGAAGTTTGATCATGTTTTCCTTGGTTTAGTGCACTACTGGTAATTCCCTTGTTAGAGCTCAGGTTTATCGCGAATTGTTTATAAAGTGCGAGAGTAACTAGAGATATAAGCAATGTCGACAAAGTCGTAGAGTCAAAATGATTTAGGATCGGCTAACAGTTGTTGACCTATAGAACACAATAGCCAAACAGTCTGCATGTAATGTGAACTGACACTCATGTATGATTCTGCAGTTTCTCACCAACATTTGGAGGCTACAAATTTGTTCACGTTGATGGCGTTAGTGCCCAAAGCAATAATGGCTTCTGAGTAGCTGTCTAGAGTTTCTTGTCTTGTGTAACTTATAAATGCTGATCCTTCTATTTAATGGTTTTACTCAGTAACTTGGGTCATAGGTATTTTTTTTTTTTTGGCTGGGTTACTTGAGTCATAGGTATTTGGATAGACTATGCTCACTAATGTAGGGTACCTTTATAATCTCAGAACCCGATTTACATAAATCTACCTCCTAATTGTGGACTCTGCATTAGTTGTCAATCACTTGCATTATCTCCATAGTAAGTAGTAACCCACTAACCCTTCACATTTGGATTATCGTAATACCTGAGTAGCACATCCGTTGTAGAATTACGTTATGCACACTATAGTAAACTAAAGTTGAGATACGTCATCGTTATGTTTAGCGTAGGGAAAGAGATATGAGAATTCAAATTCGGGATAACTTCCATGCAGTTTGATCTCCTAGTCACAATTAGCTAGCTAGAACGTGAATTCGTAATCATAATTCTTTGCCTTCGGAATCACGCATGTCCCTAGTAAAAACCTTGATTAAGGGGTTGATGATGTCTTGTCTCCCAATTAGACTCGTCAATGATTAAGTGCATCATGATTGTATGATCAGGGTGTGTGTGAGAGGTGGGGCCCAGTGATCAGAGTTGTAGTGTGATGTCATGTTATTTAGCGTAGCCAATCACGGCTTAACATCAGTGATCACCTGAGAGTTGTCGCTCAGCACATTTCTTATGCCCATTAGCCATAGCCGTTGATCTTGATCATCAGTCATGCAGTTTTGATCTTGTTCATCGTAAGACCCGTTGTGATTGCTCCACGTGGTTACCATGCTTGACTGCATATTCCCACGTGCCTGAAATGCCGTACCAAATAACTTTGATTTGCTGGTTGACCCATAAAATTCTTAGCATTTCCGTGTAGATTGATTGATTAGGATAGGAGTATACAATTAAAGTTTTTGCATATGAAATGCTTCGAAATTACAACTTTACAAGCTTTGTTTTGGACTTCAATCAAGGATAAACTTTTGGAATTAGCGTTTGAAGTTCATCTCGTACTTTTAATTTATTATATATAGGATCATAGGATTGTCTGAGTCGAGTTTATGAAACAAAACGAGATAACCTCGGTACATACGTAAATGGCACATTAGAATTTAGAAGAACTGTTGCCAAATACTGTGACATACGGGCATCTAGCACCATGTCCTGGTCCATAAAATACGAGAGACTACTCAATGATTTCTTTTAAGAAAGTGGCATGAGTTTAGAGCTCTTTGCTCCATACTTTTAACTGAGTTAGTTGTAGCAACCTCGCAGCTTTAATGAATGTGAACGAGCTGGCCTAGCTCTCTTTTCATCTCCTCCTTTTGCGATATATCGTGACTTCACACACCTTTTTAAACCTATAAAATTGTTTTAGTGATTGTTAATTCATTGTTTTGGGGTTGAGAGACATGGTGTTAATGTCCGTTGTTAAGTGATACTAGTTCGGAAATGGGTTCTATCATCTATGTATGCAAGGGTAGTCGGAGTCGCAAAACCGAGCTTAGCTAACCATGTTGGGAAAGCCTATTGTCGACCCTATGTCATAACTAAACGTTTGATTAACCAATACCTTCGATTTTCATGTTGTAATCTTTTTTCACATAGTTAATTAATATCTACGATGTATCATGCATACTCGCATTTTCTCCGTGAGTGATTAGTGAGGTGGAGAAGAGGTAGATTAGCAATGTGTCACGTAACAATTTTAGTGTTTGGAAGCAGATGTGCCACTTTTGTAGGCAGTAAAAACGTACTCCCCATAACATTTCGTTATTAGTGGAGAAGTGGAGTCAGTAAATTTGGGTAACCAAAAACGAGATGCCGTGGCCCGTGATCAGATAATATCGAAGCAAAAGCGCTCACACGTCCCGATGTTTGTAGTACGATTTTTACTTTGACTCTATACGGTCGTACGTACGTCTGTATATCCCCAAGAAAAGATGTAAAATATCAACATCATTTAAACCACACAACTTCCACCAATGTCGAATATGAAACCAATTACACTAGGAGAACAGTTAATGTTACGTACTCCGAAATTGCTTTATGTTTTGAATTATATTACAATTACAATTACATACTAGTATGAGTAAAAGATTTGCTAGGTGGAGGGATGTAATATATATTCACCATTACTACCTACACTTTTGTTGTGTAATAGTAATACCTTGAAAACACGATACTAGTAGAAATAAAAACGACTGAAACATGTACATAACTTTTATTTTGTGCTGATACTTTCTCATTACTCTGATCAACCAAATTGCATGAAGTGCTTTCTCAAATGTACTTAAAATGTAAAACTTTTTTTTTTTTTTTTTTTTGAGAGAATAAAATGTAAAACTAAGACAGTAAGACTTCAAAGACACTTTTAAAAAAAACAAACAAAAATAACACTTTTAAAGTTTTAAGTAACCTTATTTTTTTAAATTTAAATTGATCTAAATCTCACTAAATACTCCATACTCCGTACCAAGAAAGCCAATCCAATGATCCAAAACAAATCAAATAAAACCAAATAGAAGAACAAATTAAAAAATATCAGACCAACCAAAAACAAAATGCACCGATTAACCTAAACAATGACTTTATGCCTTTTAATCTCAAAAACCGCCAAATTTATTTTCTCTTTTTTTTTTTTCTCATACTCTCACCTTTATATAAACTCACACTCTGAACTCACAATACTCTTCCATGTGACCCCCTCTCTGTTTCTCCCCTCTCTCTCTCTCTCAAAAAATGGAAGCTTCACCTTTACTCTTCTCCTTCCTCTTCCTCCTCTCATTCCCCCTCTCCTCTTCTCTAGAACACCAAACTCTCGGAATCACCTCCCTCCCCAAACCCACCTCCCTCATCCCAGACAGGTCATGGGCTGCTGAGACTCAAACCCAGACCCAGGATGAGACCGAGTTGTCCACCTCGACAACAACGGGTGAGTTGACGTTGAGTTTGGAGCACGTGGATGTTCTTGCGTCGCACTTGAGCCCGGAGGAGCTATTCTCCCTCAGGCTCAAGCGCGACTTAGCTCGGACGAAATCGATATTTGATTTCGCCCGAGCTAAACGCAGCTCGCGTTCCTCGAAGTCCGGTTATACTACCGGGAGGAACGCGAGCCACGACTTTAGTAGCTCGGTGGTGTCCGGGCTCGCACAGGGTAGTGGCGAGTACTTCACCCGTCTCGGGGTGGGGACACCACCGAGGTACATGTACCTGGTATTAGACACAGGAAGCGACATCGTTTGGATCCAATGTCTACCTTGCAAAAAATGCTACGACCAATCAGACCGGATCTTTAATCCGGCCCAATCCGGTTCGTTCAAAACCATTCCCTGCCGATCCAAGGTCTGTAAACAGCTAGACCAATCCGGTTGCATTCGACGTGGCAACAAGTGCGCGTACCAAGTGTCGTACGGAGATGGGTCCTTCACCATGGGTGAATTCGCCACCGAAACGATGACGTTTCGAGGAATGAAGGTGCCAAACGTTGCGTTGGGTTGTGGCCATGATAATGAGGGTTTGTTTGTTGGTGCAGCTGGCTTATTGGGATTAGGAAGAGGGAAATTATCTTTCCCGACCCAGACCGGAAAACGGTTCGGTCAGAAATTTTCTTACTGTTTAGTAGACCGGTCCACTTCGAGTAAACCGTCGTCAGTGGTTTTCGGTGGTTCGTCGGTTTCTCGGGCCGCGGTTTTTACTCCGTTAATTAGTAACCCGAAACTCGACACATTTTACTACGTGGAGTTGTTGGGTATTAGTGTGGGTGGGACCCGCATCCCTGGAATTACGGGCGAGCTTTTCAAGATTGACCGTATGGGTAATGGTGGGATTATTGTTGATTCGGGTACGTCTGTGACCCGGTTGACCCGACCCGCTTACATTGCATTGAGGGATGCTTTCCGGGTCGGGGCAGCCTCGTTGAAACCCGCCCCGGGTTTCTCACTATTTGATACTTGCTTTGACTTGTCGGGTAAGAGTGAAGTTCGGGTTCCCACCGTGGTGATGCATTTCCGAGGCGCGGATGTCTCCTTACCCGCGAATAATTACTTGATACCGGTCGACACTTCGAGTCGGTTTTGCTTTGCGTTTGCGGGTACAATGAGCGGGTTGTCGATTATCGGTAACATCCAGCAACAAGGGTTCCGGGTTGTTTTCGACATGGCACAACGTCGGGTCGGATTCGCTGCTGGGTCATGCGCTTGATTCGGTTTTATTTATTTATTTATTTATGCTTGTTTTTCTTTTACAAAGTTGGTTTAATCAGTGTACTTTGGGAAACAAAGGAAGAGTAAAGAGGAAGATTAATTAGTGTAGAATGTAGTAGTGGTAGTACAGTAGTAAATGTGAACAAAGAAGCGGATGAAATGTCCCACAAAATGCAATTTCCTGTAAAACTTGGGAGCATAAGACGGAGAATATGTGTCCTCCAGCTGCTGAAGGGGTTCATTTTTTAAGAAAGTCCCACATGTATTGTGGTGTGGTGGGCTATTTCTCAGTGTGAAACCATCAACCATGTCATGTGGAAATCCTATAGTCACTGCATTCGCCACTCTTCTTGGTCGGCACCACTTTGTATAATGTTGTGCAAGTCAATGAGAAATATCAACCATTTCGTAGTTCGTACTAGGTTACGTTCTCTTCGACTTATTTTCGTTACAGTCAATTCAAATCGGGTTAATAAAGTCATAGTTATAACACGGTTTAGTTTTTATGTAAACGTGAAGTCTACTCGATTCTATGTAGACTGGAGATTCTCGAGTCAAGAGGACATGACTAAGTTAAGATGTTGGTACTTGGACATGATGTTTAGATATTTGTCTCCTTTACATTGATTGATTCGAATGATAACTCATTTGAGTTTTCATTAAAATTTGGTACTTTTGTTCTCACTATCAAATGTCTGATAAGCCTAATTTATCATTGATGAATTCGTACGTTCAATAATTCCTCCCCAATTCTTTCACAAAGGAGTGATAACCGGAGTAATGAATAAATGACAAGACGAATGTCCACATTCTACATACTCCATCCGTCTATTCAGGTTCTTTACGTGATGTCTGAATTTCTCACACATATTCAAACGAAACGTAAAGAACCTAGTAAAACGGAGGAAGTATGTTCTCATGTAGTCATATCGAGAAAATAGACCGAATCAAGCCAAATATGTTCGGTCTAGTCTTTGGTCTATAATTCTTGGCTATTCGGTCTTCGACCCGATCCGATCCGTTTTTGAACTGATGCTCATGAACATAAATGTACTAATGTAGCCATGGGCTTTCAAAGTTGGCGTCGGTTTAGTTTTGGACTAATTCAACGACCCGTTTACCCAATTACCCGACTTGTTTAGTTATGCGCCAAAAGAAGTTCACAAAAACCCGGATAATTACGAAACATTTACCCAAAAAGGAAAATTTTCTGGAGCAGAGACAACAATGGCGGAAAAACTTCAAGAACACGATGAACAGGAGAGAGAAAGGGGAAAAGTTATAGCATTAATCGAAAAGGCGACAAATTCAATTGAACGAGAAGTTGATTATCGTCTTGTAAAAGCTATCAAAATGGTCGTACGATACTCCGATTTCGAGCTCAAACTCGCCGCAGAAACCCTGATGCAACTCATGAAACGCCCTCATTCTCAGGTCAGCTTCAAATTTTCCCCCAATTCTTCATTTTCAATTTGATCAATTTGATTATATTTCTGTGATTGTGATTGTAATTGGGAATTTTGGAACTTAGGGTTTTTGGAATTGTGATGAATGATGCAGATTAGGTATCTTTCGTTGTTGATAATTGACGAATTATATATGCGATCGAAGTTGTTTAGAACCCTAATTACTGAGAATTTGGATCAATTGTTAAGTTTATCGGTCGGATTTAGGAAGAATCAGCCGCTTCCGGCGCCTCCGTCGGTTGCGTCGGTGTTGCGGGCGAAGGCGATCGAGTTTTTAGAGAAGTGGAATGATTCATTTGGAGTGTATTATAGGCAGATTAGGTTAGGGTATCATTACTTGAAGAATACGCTGAGATATCAGTTTCCAAATTTGCAAGTGAATGCAGCTACGGTGGAGCAAGAGAGGAGGGAGAGGGAGGCGAGGACGCAGGAGATTTTGAGGAGTAAGTTCGAGTCGTTGAGGGAGAGTTTGGGTTCGATTAGGGAAGGGATTAGGACGACGATTGATGAGATTGGGGAGTGTTTGGAGATTGCTAAGGCGAATGATGAGAATGTGATGGGAATACCGTTGGATGATGATGATGATGATGATGGTGAGTTTGAGATTAGGAATCCTGAGTTACGACAGATTAGGGTTAATGCGTTGAAGGAGGCGGAGAAGGTTCATGAGAATAGTGAGAATAAAGTTGTTTTTGATGCGTTGAGGGAGTCGTATAAGCTTTTGGTGACCAAGCATTTGGCTTCAGTTCAACAATGGATCTCCGTTATTGTTAGGGTTGATGTTGATGATAATAGGTTTAGAGATTCTGCGTTGAAGGAGTTCATTGATTTTCGGAATCAGATATTGGAAGTGAAGAAGAAATGTGAGGAATCGGGCTGTATGATGCTTAGTAATGAGGAGGGTGAGGAAGATGTCATTTGGGAGGAGGGGGAGAGCGATCATGTGGAAACAAGCAAAGAGTTTAAGGAAGCGACAACTTCTAGTAATGTGTTGACTACTGATGTTCCTGAAACCAGCAATGGAGGGGCAAGGGAGAGGAGCGCGGTAAAAGCTAAAAAGGTCACTGAGAAAGCTAAAGCGCGTGTTGATGATTCAAATCCTTTGAAGGGAAAGCTCTTAGCTGAAGCTCCAGTTATCCACTGGGGTTCCGCCTTGGATAATTGGGGTGAGAAGAGGGACGTTTTGGCTAACCAAAGAGGCTTAGAGCTGGATGGTCATTGGGGTAGGATTGATTATGATGCTACTATACCTGCTGAAAAGATAGCTGAACTAAATTTTCACGCAAGTATTTATAATGAAGAGCAAGCTGAAATTCAACCATGTCGGGCTCCTTTGCGCAAGGGAGGGCTTTGTCAGAGGAGAGACTTGCGAGTATGCCCTTTCCATGGGCCCATTATACCTCGTAATGATGAAGGAATTCCCATTAGGACAGGAGATGAAGAAATTTCTCCTAGCACAGCTGCTCAGGATAGCTCATCTATGAGGCAAAGCATATCGGCAGAAGATATGAACATTGATGAAAATGATATCTCGATGGAACAACTGGCTGAACAGGCTGTGAGAAATGTTAGAGAAAGGGATAAAGAGGACGCGAAGAAAAAAGAAATTGATAAGAAAGCTCTTAAAAAAGCAAAACTTGCTTCTGTGCGAGAACACAATGTAGCAGTTCTTCGGGAGGCTTCAACCTCTAGATACGGAGGTCTTGGGGAATATGAAAGTGGAACCTCTGGGGCGAGAGCTACTGATAATAGTAAAAAGCCAACTCTTGCATCAATGTTGCGTAAGAAAGTGACTACAAAAGATAGGTTAGCTCAGAAGCTCCGGAGTATGCGAGCAAAAGATTCAACTATGAAACGCATGACTTAAGATACAAGCACTAATTTCCAGACATGTGGTCATGGAAGATCCCCTGATATGGTTATGGCATGTTTTCGCAGTTGTATATATCACAGGAAGGGTGTACAGTCGTACAGATGAAGCCAATCGCAGATGTATATATTACAGGAGGGTTGGATCCATGTTATACCAAGCTTGACAGTGCAATTTTCAGGTCATTACATTATCCGCGTCTTCAGGTGAGCAGTTGATGATATTGTGATGCAGAGGGTCCCAAAAGAGATGGCTTCTAAGGTAGCTTTGTAAATACGCTTTCTGTTGAGCAATTTGTTTTAGGGTACATTGTTTCATACAAGTAGAATGTAACAAGTCATAGCAGTAGAAATTCATCAGGCAGGTTCTCTGATTTGTACAAAAGAAACAGTTTCATTTCAGAATGTTTCGTGATCAATAAACATTCGGTTACCTCATGTTCCCTGCTATTTGGATCAAAATTCACTGTCATTACCAGCTATTGGCATGCTACAGCTGAGAATCTGAGATTCAAAGTGCAGCCTCTTTCGGCCTCCCTGTTTTACCTCATCATTGTGATTCGATTTGGGTCAAAGAGCGAAGACTAGAAACCCGAAGAAGTTGCCCTCTTTTGGAGGAACCATGTCCATCATCTGCAGGTGAAAACAAGTGTTGTGTTACTTGTGTACCCTGAGATACGTCACTAGGTTGAAATAAGGAAACTTGTAATTAGACTTCGAGAGTACAATCAATTGGGCTTACGCATCATAAACATGACTTTAAAGCATTTTTGAGTTAATGTAATTGGACTAATCTGTTAGGCCCTCTATGAGAATTCATGACTAATTAATTCACACTTTTTTACTTCACTTGACCTCCACTCAATATTGGATTCCCTTGTTTTTGCTAAAGTTCTTGAACCAATTTTCCCATTGGAGAATGTGGTAAAAACTAAAAACAGTGGAGATTTGTGGGTCACTTGGTAACATGATATCATATCACATTAAGCTATCATAAAGCATCTAAACAAAACGTACAAGAGTAACAGTGAATTCATTCTCGAACTGTTATTTCAATCAACTAATTAACTTTACCTTTTAAATCGAAAAAAATACCGAATTTTCGAATGTTGAGACAAATAATCTACTCTAATGACACTATGAAATAATCATTCAGCGTTCAATGATTCTCGTAACATTTTTTTTTCGTTTTTATAATTTGTTCCAACATGACTCTTTTATTATCCTCACACTTTTTTTTTTTTCCAAAATGAAAAAAAATGATTATTCCACTTCCACACCCCTAGATAGAGCTGGCCATTGGCCACTAGTAGCCCGGGCCCGGCACTGGTCAAGGCCCGGCCCGGCCCGCCATGGCCCAAGCACTACAAAGCCCGGCTATTCTAGGGCTAGTGCTAGTGCTCGATTTTTCAGGCACTAGCCCGGGTCAAACCCGGTCAAAGCACTGGTCAAGCCCTCGATTTTGTTTTTTTTTTTTTTACTCCTCCGTTTAATTTCTATGAATACCCACTCCATCCTGATAGTTAAATGTTTATAATTGTACAAATATTCTTATTTTTGTTGTTTTGACATTAGTAATTATAATGATATAACTTATTATTATTATTATTATTATTATTATTATTATTATTATTATTATTATTATTATTATTATTATTATTATTATTATTATGTAGTCTCGTTATTAATTATGAGTGAAATAAATAATAAATTACAAGAAGTTGGTTGGGAGTCGCGAAACAATCCGGGCCCCCACACCCTTGTCTATATAAAAACCAATACGAGTAAAAATATGTGTCGCAGCCTGCGCACCAAAGTCCTTCGTCCTGAGTACCGTTGAATGTGTTGAAGCAGAGCACCGACACCTGACTCCAATTCTCCTAAAGAAGAGAAGGAGAAAGGGAGGAAGCCATAACCCAAAGAAGCGCACTGAGCATCATACTTAGTACGCTTACGATGAGCCGCAGCACACACAACCCCGCCCGGCTCAAAACCAACCAAGCTAGACTAAGTTAAGGGCGATGAACCAGTCAAGTCGACACACGTCACACCCACCATCCCACGAATATAATAGCACATCCGCCGGACGAAGAGGCCTACCATCAGTGCCGACAAGCCCAATATCCACCTCCTTGCCTGCTGAAATCCCGGACCGATAGCAGACGTCTACCAAGGTGTCACGAACAGCATTGCGACGATGCTTGATGCCCACAACACCCGCACACGAAGTTGCATGGTCCCTAAAAATATCCCCAGCGAAAGTCCTAGAACAAGCAGAACACGGCCGGTCCAAAGAGAACAAAGGGACCTCCAAACGATAGCACATGACACAACGATAAGTCCGCCTATTCATTATTATTATTATTATTATTATTTTCTTATTATTATTGCTCTTGTTCTTCATCATCATCATCATCATTAGAGTAGGTGTTTCAAGTGCTTGTAGAAGAAAAATTTGTTTGGTCGCATTTTAGGAATGTATGTATTGATCGAGCATGATCCAAAAACATCCGCCTAATTTGCAAAGGCAACGACGCTATATTCGTATAATATGCCGTTACTGATACAAGACTCTTTCACTTGAAATCAATTAAAAGTTTGGTTTATATCTTATGTTCAGGCTTTATTCTCTCTTTTAATATTCATTTGTTACGTAACTTACGTTTATTTTGGAGGTTACCTATATAAGTGTTGTATTTACTTCAAACAAAATGCGAGTTTAATGATATATTCCAATAATAATCTTTATTTGACAAAGGATAAACAAGCTAATTGGTGATCATATTTGCTAGTTCAGTTGTTATACTCACTAAATAGTTAATGATAAGTAACGACTGTAGATCATACATTTACGTACTTAAGTACAATATTATAGTATCACATTCAATATTAGATATTATACACTATAAAATATAAAGTATAGATATAAATTATAAACATAGTATCACATTCGATGTTATATACAATAGCGTATATCACATTCATTCTTATATACTACACAGTCGATCGTTTGATCTTTACCCGACTTTAAACAACTAAACCAACTACACAACGTTGTTTAGTTATATTAGAACTTATTATGACTTGACTCAACCACTAATGCACCTAATTTATATGTACAAGATTACACAACTGAGCTATACGAGTATATACTAATTGAAATTTGATGTATTCATATGTAATCTAAGCCATATTATAATATCATAGTATCACAATTAGTCTTATATTAAATCTAAATCTCAACCGACATGCGAATACTGAATTTGATTTTTATATTACACATATAATATAAAC